>CP092876.1:71222818-71303843 GCA_030710605.1 Cordylochernes scorpioides
TAGCAAAAGTTAATCACCTAATTAAAGGCTATTAGTCTACCATACGTTTAGTTAGAACGAATTTAAGTCTAAATACCAGTTAGTAAGTAGAAATTTTTTTCTTTTACGAGAAAAACTAGTTCTATGTTAAGATAAATTTTAAATTAGTAGGCCACCTAAATGAACCTTTGAAGCAGATTGCCAGAACAAGCCAATACAGTATCCCAAATTCGAGAAAGAAGGAAGTTTTAAAGGAAGATCGAATATCAATTTTGTTTTAGCAGTAAGATGGTCTAGAGCAATGAGTTTATTTTATTTTATTTGGACGTAGAGTCAAATTTTCAGAGTGATATTAAGAACTCAAGTGGGTAGATGTATCACAGGGTATAAGTTAGACCTAGGTTGCTAATCATCATAATTATTATCAGGGTTAATTTTTTTTAAGTGAATTTGTTGGTCAAAAATATGAGTACACATTCTATAGATAAGATAAACAATGTATAATAGGGGTTAACTACATGTTCAGGTAAAGAACAAAGATAGGTGGGAATGTCATCACGATAAGGTAATTTAGAAATATCTTGGTTTAAAGAAGTAATTGACTACCAAGATTTCCTTTCCTATAAGTTTTCTCTTGGATTGAGAGAGGCGGGGAACATGCCAGACAAAACACTCCCAATGACGAGTTGATAAGAATAAAATTTTTAAATATTACATATGAGTTTTGAAATACTAGTGAGTTGAATTAGACCCCTCAGTGCATATCTACTCGTTTTAGTATTACTATATATTCAATATTACCATATATCATATATCATTCCATATTATATTCATGTCTATCTATATATATATATATATATATATATATATATGTAAAGCACAATCAATTTGGATTATTGGTTATTGACACAAGATAACGGGACCAAGTCCTAAGAGGCAGGCGAAGTGTGACATTTCAGTAGCAGCGTTGTTACCATCTTCAACCAAATAGACTGAATGAGAAATCCCACCACAGCATATATATATATTTTTTTAAGAAAACATATACGAGAATCATGGGACGAGTGTCTTTTGTAGGAAGCTTTATTTTAAATCGCTCAAGCTTTCGGGCTGACCGGCCCTTCTAAAGGAGATAAGTGAACAATGGCACATCGGGTACTATACAAAGTTATGAACCCGCCTTCCTTTAACATCGATCACTACTTGATTGTCTTCCGCCGCAAGTCTCTGAAGCTTGCCACATGGAGATGCCACCTCGACTTCAACAAACGTTGCGTGGCCTTAGATTTCATTCCCCCGTCCTTGAGAGTAAAAGACCCAGTTGGCAACTCGCATTCACAGAGAGCTATATTCGATCTACAGAAACGCCTCCTCCACGCCAGAATACTGGGATGCCACTCCAACATACGCTTTCTGTCAAAAACCATCAAACAGCTCGCATGCATCATCTCCCAGGCAATCCCCCCTAACCAGTTGACCCTCATCATATCCAATATAACCGCAGAAGTAAAGCGTCTACAGAAAAATATAAGAATCCGGCACGATAAAAAACTCCGCTACTGGTCAGTTAAATTTCGTCTACAACTCCATGACACCGACCATTCCTCCAATCTCGTTAACCTCTCCTCAACGGTTCTCTCTCCCCAGGAAACTACCCTTCTAAGCAAAGGCCTCAAGTTTAGACCTGTCTCTAGGCCAGATCCCCTGAAAATCATCAGTGCGGTTGAAGCTGGCATCCGCAGCCTCAATAATTCAGAAAAATATAAAATACGCCACACAGTCTCAAACATACTGAGCCTCCCGTCCACCCAACCCCGTGCCTCCCCTCTTGAGTTCGATATCATCCGAAAATTACGGCAGAAAAACCATTTAGCCATTATGCAATCAGATAAAGGTTCACAAACGGTTATCATGAATACTACAGATTATAAAGAAAAATTACAGGTTGTTCTCGCCGACATCTCCACTTTCAGACCCATCTCTGCCCAAAACAGATCTACCATATACTCCTCCGTCCGAAAAGAACTTAACCGTCTGAAAAGAAACCAGATCATTTCACCAGAAGAGCACAAGTCCTTTCTCCCCGATACCGCCACTGAATCCTATATATATGGCCTACCCAAACTCCACAAGCCCGGAATTCCGTTAAGACCAATCGTGGCCCACTTCCTATCCCCCATGGCTCCAGTCGCCAAGTTCATTTCGTCGTTCCTCTCGTCCCTCCTAAAAGGTACTCCTTCCCTTACTTCCATCTCCTCCACCAGTACTTTCATTAATGATGTGCATGGTACTCCTCCTTGTCCGAGCCTCGTCATGGTTTCATTTGATGTAGTTTCCTTATACCCTAGCCTTCCCCATGATTTAATTATAGACTCCCTCAGGTCCTTCCTAGTTGATTCCCATGTCGATAGCCATACTCTGTTTACAATCCTCAGTCTGCTCATTCAACTCCCAGTTTTTTCTACAGATAAAAGGGTCCCCAATGGGGAACCCTCTTTCCTCAGCTGCTGCTGAGATTGTTATGCGGTCTATAGATATGCAGATCACCTCAGATTTTCCATCCGATATCCGCCTTTGGCGTAGATACATAGATGATGTGTTCTGCATTTGCACAAAAAGCCAGGTTGAAAATATCCTCCCTAAACTCATTAGTTACCATCCTGACCTTTCCTTCACCCATGAAACCGAAACCTACAACGCCCTCCCTTTCTTAGATTTCCTAATCATCCGGACCCCAACCAGATACCACTCCACAGTACATTACAAGAACTCGTTCAGACCCAATTATATTCACTTCAACTCCTTCTGCCCCCTAAGTCACAAAATCAACACAGTCAAAACCCTGTCTAAACGAGTTCACACCCTCTGTTCCACCTCTGATTTCAAAACCATGGAAACCAATAGAGTCATAGCTAATCTCATAAAAGTCCAATACCCGAAGTCTTTTATATTACGCCATTTCCACAACCCCAACCACACTGCTCCCAACCCCGTATATAAATCCATATGTGTCCTCCCATATTCCCCCACTAGCTCCTCCATAGCCCGAGCCCTAAGCAAGTTTGGAGTCAGGACCCTGTACTCCAACTCCCCTAACATCAGTTCCCTCATTAGGAACCCGGATACGAAAAGCAATAGCCCATTTAACCCATCTCTCTTGTCTGGCTGTGTCTACTCCATTCCCTGCGCTGACTGCGATGTTGTCTACGTTGGTGAGACGGGCAGGAGCGTAGGGACAAGACTCGAGGAACACAGAAAAAACATCTCCAGACAAGATGAGAAATCAGCCATATACCAGCATATCCGAACCACCAACCACTCTTTCGACCTGGCCAATCCATCTGTGCACTATAGCCGCATACACAACAAGCAGCAGCGCCTCACCTTGGAAGCTCTCGTTTCCCAGGGCTTCCACGCCATCAATAGACATATCGACCTCCCTGAATCCTACCAATCTCTGTTCCCATAGCCCTGTTTCCTCCATCTGTGTAGATTCCCCCCCTCCTCTCTCATAGTCAGTATAAGATATTACAGGCTCTACTATATCCAATATCTATTATCATACATGTCAATTTCTTCTGTCCATAATTTACTATTATGCTAATTATTCCTCCCGACTTTGCTTAGTTATGCAAAATCCCTATAAAAAGTTTTTAAAATTTTAATTTTTGAATATGTAAATAGTCCCATCATTATATAGTACCCGATGTGCCATTGTTCACTTATCTCCTGTAGAAGGGCCGGTCAGCCCGAAAGCTTGAGCGATTTAAAATAAAGCTTCCTACAAAAGACACTCGTCCCATGATTCTCGTATATGTTTTCTTACTGTATTGAATGGGATTCCAGTACTTATAATATATTTTTTTATATCCCCTATATCAACGCTATCTCCTCTCTATATATTTATATCATATCCGTTCAATATTTTTTTTGGCATATGTTGTGCCCACCGTTATTTTACTACATTTTTATTATTACCATATATTCAATATTATCATATATCATATATCATTCCATATTATATTCATGTATATCTATATATATGTATATGTGAAGCACAATCAATTTGGATTATTGGTTATTGACACATGATATCGGGACCAAGCCCTAATAAGTAGATGGCGTGTGGCATTTCGGTAGCAGCGTTGTTACCATCTCCAGCCAGATATACTGAATGAGAAATTTAACCACAGCTTATATAGTCATTCTTTTGCTTTTGTATTATAAATTTACCACATGCACCCCATTATCTATAACTAAATAAAGATTTTTTTTAGATATGTTTTAGGAATTGTACATATCTATGTTAACACGCACAATTCCTTGGCGCCCTTAATAATTATGTTTACCTAGAAGGTACTAAGAATTTGTTTGTATAGAATCGGTGCTTAGACCTTCCCACACCTCCACCAAAGGGGCTGTGGCTGGGAACATGTGGACTCACCTCACACCTGGGTCAAGACCCTCTGAAGTACAGACAGTGAAAGACGGGCTAGTACTTTGCCCACTAAATGGTAGGATGAGATTTCCCTCAATACTACGATGAGCTAACATGTCCCAGGTTCATGGCCCGTGTGTTCCTCCTTTGCCCGAGTGTCAGTGATTGCATACTGGTATCGTAAAAGAATGCATTTCCCCCAATTTCATATTTCTCATGGAGTATGAACAGATATGAATTGGAATAAACACATTCTTTCACTCTGGCAGGGGAGGAATTGTTGGGTCAGATTTCCACCAAACAAGACCCAACAAAGATGTAAACATTTACATCATATAAATATATACGCAGTGTCTCGCCGAAGTGTTTGTTGCCTAGGTGGAGAACTCCCGACAATGGCCGACGGTGCTCTAAAGGTCAGGGCAGAGGAGGAAACAGCCCTGGACGTGTATCCCAAAGCCCGCTGTAGAAGGGCCGAGACGAAGAATGTACAAAGAGCACATGTACAAATAAGCCTAGACACTTGATGACACCAGACTTCCATGCCGAAAGCTGATGCCTGATGGAGAAGAAGACACCAGTGACATCCAGAGACATCCGTGCTGGAAGCTTCTGTACCATATGTACATATATGCCCCCCATTTTTAGATAGAGGTGACCAAAAGAAAACAATTTGTCATATAAACATTTAAATCAATAATCTTTTTTTTAATACTCGGGATATATATATTATTTAATTTCCTAAAGGAATTAATTTGTTTTTCAATATACAATGTATTTTTTTTTTCTCGCGCGGCAACACGGTAAATTGGAGGCGTGGTCAAGATCACGTGCGCGTTTGCTTTCGACGAATGAAAATGCCAACCAATAGAAACTTTGGCGCGAGCAACGAATGAAAATGGAGGGAGGCAAGGATAAAAGGAGGTTTTTCTTGGCAAAAATAGAGAGGAGAGATTCAACCAGAGTCGACAGTCGGGCCTGAGACGCAGAAAGGAGAAGACCAGACCTTGCCACCGCTTTCGAGAGAAGGTAAGCCCCTCGCCATTATGGCTTAGCACCCCCCCTTTTTAAGCAGTAACTAACTCAGATTTCGCATGGGCCCTAAAGGGCTTTAAGTAACTTAAAGGGAATGATAGGCGTCTTATATTTTGTCCCGCCAGAATAGATGGAGATCTAGGCTTTCCCCTTTATAAAGGCAAATTTGTAACTTCAAGTCACCTCTATCTAGATCATTATGTAAATAGCATATCTCGCTAGTAATAGAAATGTTCCCAAATGAATTTAATCTGAATAAATATCTAGTATATAACATATATGGAGAGTTTTGTTTCCCCTCATACATATTTCATTCTTTTGGTACTACACCCCCACATCTTATCATTACAAATTGTACCAAAATATAGAACTACCGGCCCTAATGGAATGGAGTTGTGTATTGTACCTTATTGTGATACTTTAATACAGAAACAGTGGTAAATACGATTTTTCCCGCCTTGAGGGTACTTCTTTGTCAGATTTTAGTAATATTTGTATTTTCATATGAGGAATTTACCTTTCTTTCACTGTTTAAAATGAAATATTGTATGACTCTTACCTATTTGGAGAGGATACTACAAAAAAAAAAGTTAAGTCTTCCAATAAATTGCCGGCCACATGCATTGTCGCGAGTGCCTGTGTTTCAGTGTGTTTTTCCATCATATTTACCATTATATTATTCATTGATTTAATTTTAGTAAAGACCCATGTTGCCTTATCACTCATTGGTTTTGTTCCCCTCATGATATTATTGAAACCCTTTTTGTTTTAAATATATTACAATTATTAATGTCAATAGTATAAGTCTATAGTTTTTGCTTGTTTTTATAGCTTATTTGTTAGATTTTGGTATAATCTTTACAAATAGAGTCCTTTCCATATATCCAGATAGTAACCTAATTCAACGCATTTTGTTGAATCTTTGTTATAAAAATCGGGATTAAAAGGTTACCTGCATGTTTAATCAGATTTTATTACTAATAAAATCTGAACCTGGTACTTCCTGATATCTAATTTTGAAATAATGATTTCAACACATTAAACTTCTATAGAAATTGTTAATTTGGTCTTATATTCAGGATTATAGTTTCTAATAATAACATGTTCACCTTTATCTGAGATCCCTTAAAGTTGTTGGATGATCTCAGAGAATTCGACACAAAATGGGCTTGTCACTGACCCGAGTCCGTTGGTCTGTAGAGGCGGCCAATAGATGGCGATCAATTCCAGCGTCTATTTTGATGGGAGAGCCGACCATTATTTCATAGATCATTTAATTTAATGTAGGAACGGGAATAATTCAATATTTCCCTCCTTTCTTCCCAAGTACACGTGAGCCTTAGTTTAATGAGGAATCTCTTTACACATCTGTCCTAAACTTTCCGCACTATATCTTTTGTGTATGAATCTATTTACAATTGATCTGTAGTGCCTGTGTTTCAGTGTGTTTTTTTCCATCATATTTACCATTATATTATTCATTGATTTAATTTTAGTAAAGACCCATGTTGCCTTATCACTCATTGGTCTTGTTCCCCTCATGATATTATTGAAACCCTTTTTGTTTTAAATATATTACAATTATTAATGTCAATATCATAAGTCTATAGTTTTTGCTTGCTTTTATAGTTTATTTGTTAGTTTATTTGTGGTATAATCTTTACAAATAGAGTCCTTTCCATATATCCAGATAGTAACCTAATTCAACGCATTTTGTTGAATCTTTGTTATAAAAATCGGGATTAAAAGGATACCTGCATGTTTAATCAGATTTTATTACTAATAAAATCTGAACCTGGTACTTCCTGATATCTAATTTGAAATAATGATTTCAACATATTATACTTCTATAGAAATTGTTAATTTGGTCTTATATTCAGATTTATAGTTTCTAATAATAACATGTTCACCTTTATCTGAGATCCCTTAAAGTTGTTGGATGATCTCAGAGAATTCGACACAAAATGGGCTTGTCACTGACCCGAGTCCGTTGGTCTGTAGAGGCAGCCAATAGATGGCGATCAATTCCAGCGTCTATTTTGATGGGAGAGCCGACCATTATTTCATAGATCATTTAATTTAATGTAGGAACGAGAATAGTTCAATATTTCCCTCCTTTCTTCCCAAGTACACGTGAGCCTTAGTTTAGTGAGGAATCTCTTTACACATCTGTCCTAAACTTTCCGCACTATATCTTTTGTGTATGGATCTATTTACAATTGATCTGTAGAAATTATGAAGATCTATTGCTATAATGTCCCTCTCTGAAATAGTTCCCAGCGTCTTCAGTGGGTTGCTAAATCGCCAGAAGGTGTCTTTTATAGATTATCTAATCAGTAATGACTTCATGGAGGTTGCACAGTATATGCCACAAAAATGACTATGGATAATTCTAGAAGAGATTGGTGCTAGACAAGGGTATTGAGGGAGAATAGTAAAGAATAAGTCGTACTAGATTTCGCGAATAAAGTCAAGGAAGGACATTATTCCAGGAGTATCTTAAAGGATAGCTGACACCCGAGGGGGCCCATCATTATCTCTTTTCTTCAAAGGGGAAGTTGATACCCCTGAGACGTTGGAACTCCACATTCCATAGACCTTGTTAGTCCCCAAGACACCCGACGCCCTATACATTCCAGGAAGGACCTGTCAACGGGCCTCCCCGATTTTGGGCCTCCTTTGGGGAATTCCTCCCACGCCTGGCATGGATGAAAGTTTTTACTTGGAGTTGCGTAGTCCTCAAATCCTTCTGTACCCTGTATATTATCTGATACTCTATCTCCTCAAGTATAACCTTAGCTGTATAAGTCCTATATTGGTCTATTTCTATGTCTCACTTGTATATCTTAATAAGGAAATTTTACTAAGTCACATCTTACATGCTCCATTCCCATAGGTCTAAAAACGGGAATTCAACAAAACCAGTGTCGGGCAACCGGTGTGCCGTGGCACACTGGTGTGCCGCGAAGAATTCTAGATGTGCCGCGAACATTTTAGTAGGTATTTAGAACTTTTGGTTAAATTTAAAAATAATGTTTCAAAAAATATTTTTTATAATTTTTATTCAATTTTAATAATTTTTTCAAAATTTTTCATATAAAAAATGAAATTAAAAAAAAGCAAATTTCATTTTATATAAAACTTATTTTGGTATTATAATTACAACAGTTTGCATAATTTTATATTTCATATAACGTATGTACATAATCTTGACGTACATAACTGGCACGTGCCATTATTAAAAAATAAAAATGCAAATAGGTACGTACCTATTTAAAATCATAAGTAAAAAAAAAACAATCCGCGAAAACAACTTTATTTAATAAAGTTGAATACATACTGCGGGAAAATACCTAATTTTTAAAATAATATGACCAAACTTAACCGTCATTTACAATCTTTGTCACAGCTGTTTATTAATAGAGACTCAAAGCTACAAAGCTATAAAAAAAAAGAAAACAAAAAAAATTATAAATTTATTTTAAAAATTTATTCGGAGTTTTCGTCAAAGTATTGCTGTAGTAATTCTTCATTTTTTTTGCATGTTGTAAAACACACACACATTCACACAATAAGTTTTGTACACCGTAAAATCTGTTGGTTAAAAAAGGAAAAAAATATTTTTGTTACGAAATTCTCACTCACTTTTAACTCAAGGTAACTTTATTTAAACATTTTATTAATATAGATTTGTGTGTTTTCTAAATTCTCTCAAAACTAGATGGAGAGATTTCTAATTAGAGAAGGTGCCAGTGATAAACAAAATCAAAACGAAAATAAAGAAGATAAGAAAATAGTAAAATCAACTGGAAATAAGAGGAAATACGTTGAAGATTTTCTCAAATATGGATTTATACCATTATACTTGCCTCTCAGACTTTAATGACCGATATGTCCTCACTTCTTTTTTCTAGATTTAATTCATTTTGTCTCCTCTCTAATTGTAAATACGCTGCTGTATCACCTCATAAGCATAAATAAATAACCATCTGTTAATGATCCATCACTGCCGTTTTGCTTAAATTGCCAAAAAACCCTCAGCAACGAAACAATGGTGCCAAGTAAACTACTTCGACATATTGAGACAAATCATCGGGAGCAGATGAACAATCCAATAAGCTACTTTGAAAATATACGATCAAGTTTTCAAAAGCAATCAAAAAAATTCAAGAAATTTATGAACACCTCAGATGAAGCTCAAACAGCTAGTTACATGATAGCTCAACTCATCGCTCGAAAGAAGAAAGCTCACGCGGAAGCAGAGGAAATTATCTTGCCTGCTTTAAAAATTGTGGCTGGATGTATGTTAACGAATGATGCTATGGAGAAGGTTACGAAAATTCCACTATCATCAAAAACTATTGCGAGAAGAATTGAAGATATGTCAGAAGATAATGAGTTGCAAATAAAACAATCTTTTAATGATTCATCAACAAAATGGGCTATACAGCTTGATGAAACCACAGATATTAGTAATAAAGCTCAATTGCTGGCATTTTTGAGGTTCGTCGATACAGGAAAAATTGTGAATAACTAATTTTTTTGTAAAGAATTAAAACAAAGAACGACTGGTGCGGACATTTTTGAATTAGTTGATGAAAATGTTATGAAGTATAACTTGAGATGGGAAAATTGTGTTAGCGTCTGTACGGATGGAGCTCCAGCTATGAAAGGTTCAAGAAAGGGATTGATAGCACATGTCATAAAAAAAATCCAAATATCAAATTTGTTCACTGTATGATTCATAGAGAAATGTTAGTGTCAAAGTCGGTTCCTCCCATCCTTGTCACAACTCTAGATGAAGTTGTCAAAGTAGTCAATTACATCAAATCAAATGCTCTTCGATCGAGAATTTTTTCAACATTTTGTGAAGCAATGGATTCCGATTATAAAAATTTATTGTTTCATACTGAAGTCAGATGGTTGTCGAAAGGCAAAGTTTTAAATCGATTTATTTCAATGAAAAATGAAATAATGGCATTCATTGATAACGAAGAGATTAATTTTCCTTTCATGATGAGTGATGTTTGGTGGTTACGAGTTTCATTTTTGGGTGATATTTTCGACAAATTAAACAGCCTTAATTTAAATTTGCAAGGTGCTCAGGAGAACATTATCACTATCTCCACCAAGTTGAAAGCGTTTAAGGAAAAACTCAGTTTATGGAATTTAAACATTGCTAAAGAAAACTTTGCATCTTTTCCAATGGTTCAAGAGAATCCATCAAAATCTATTATCAAAAAAGAAGTCGAAGAAACTTTGACATTACTATCCGCTTCTTTTGATAAATATTTTCCTTACTTGGACGTTGAAAAGATGGAATGGGTAGTTAACCCATTTATGCACTGTGAAATTCAACACCTGGAAGAAGAAATGCAAGAAAACTTAATTGATTTAAAAAACGATTTAGTTTTCAAAAGACTATTCACTGAAAAGGAGCTATCTGAGTTTTGGTTGTGCTTAAACTCCAAATTTCCTAAACTTAGTAATGCGGCCATCGAATCATTGTTGCCATTTGGAAGTTCCTACCTGTGTGAGCAAGGTTTTTCAACACTCACAGAAATGAAGTCTAAGAAGCGCGAAAGACTTCAAATGATAGATGAGGAGATGCGCGTTTGTCTTTCACAAGTAGATCCCCGTATTGATTTGATATGCTCTCAAAAACAATCGCAATGCTCGCATTGATTATGTTAATTTAATATTGAAAATTAATAAAATGTGATATATATGTTTAAATTTTTACTAGTATTTATTGTTGTATTTTAATTACCTACGAGGAAATTTATATTGAGAACCACAGGTGCGCCGCGAAAAAAAAAGAAATTAAGCTTAGTGCGCCGCAACTCGAAAAAGGTTGCCCGACACTGAGTTAAACAAAATAAAATCAAAGAATCGCACACATACGCAGAAATAGTCAAAAATAGAAATGATAAAATATTACAAAAAAAAAAACAGATACACTAATGATGAGAAAACACTGATTATATTTTCTAATGATGATCAAAATACAGCTCATGTACACCAAAAGGTGAATGAAACAAAAAAGCAATTTCGCCAAAAAGGAAATACTGCCAAAATCTCAAAATTGATAAATACACGAAGGGGTACAATATTAAAATCACCCAACGAACAAGACATAGATCAACTGATTGAGAGTTTCAGGAAAATTGACGAATTGAACCAAACATGTAAAATCTATAAGCCTAATCAAAGAGATCCAACTATTGTTATAAAAAATGTAAATAAATCAACAGACATATCTGATCTTACAAACACAATTTGTGAGATGAACCCAGAACTTAACAACTTTAAAAAGAACTAAAGGTACTTTTCCCAATTAAGTCCAATAAACCTGATCATGACGTGGTGCTGAGGGTTTCGCCTCGGGCCTACCAAGCTATAATGAAAGCCAACAAAATTTATACTGATGTACAAAGATGTGAAGTTCGAGACAAAGTCCTGGTGAACCAATGTCAGAACTGTTTCATATTCAACCCTAACCACAAGAAAAACGACTGCCCAAACTTGAAAAAATACGTGAACTGCGGTACAGAGGGTCAACATCAATGTTCTAATACAATAAAGTGTTGCAACTGCGTCAAGCACCCATATTTTAAAAATAACAATCTTGATCACAAAACAAATTCTAAGGACTGTCCAATTTACAATAAACAAATCAGCCTGATGATTCAGCGAACAGATTACACAACAGGCTCAGAAGATAGTGTAAACTAAATTTTCTGAAATTTATTGAGTCCTTAATGTATATTAAAATTATTCAACAAAATACCAGAAAAAGCAAAAATTGCATAAATGAGCTTTGTGCATCTGATGAAATTAGAAATGCAGATATAGTAATGATACAAGAACCTTATATAATCAAAGAGGAGGTAATATTTCCAGGACCTTGTACAAAATATCAATTGATGAACAGTCCCAATATAAATACGGCAATAATTGTAAGAAATAGCAGCTTAAAAATTCAATTAAGTACAGAATTCACTAACTCATTCGCTACAACTATAACCATACAAACAAAAAGTAAGAAAATATATCTTTCGAACATTTATATACATCCGAATTCAATGAAAAATCAGCACGAGGAGTTTATGAGGAAGTTAATTAATACAAACTTACATATGATGAGCCTATTTCGGTGCTATCGTCCCGAAATCCATGAGGCTCTTTCATTCTCAGGGAGTTCACGAAAAGCTTTCATCCTGCTATATTAAAAGTATAATTTGTATGTATCCTGCGCGCACTGGGGTTAAAAAAAAGGACATAGACAACTATGAATTTGATTAAGACTACAATATATTTATTTATCTCTTTTGACGGTCATACAAAGATAAGAATAAAAAAATAAATAAAACGGGCAACGAGGAAACACTGTGAGAAATTTTACATGAATATACCTGTTAAAAAATCATTATTGAAAAATACTTAACTTAGTGCTTCAGTTGGAAGGCCGGGGGAAATTCCTTCCACTCAAATCTTGTAGAACTACATCTTTGGTTGAATTTTCATGAAACTTTTCTATCCTATATCTCTCTGCTCTAAGAAGAAGTGGCTCTAACTAACTTTTTTTTCTCCCCAGGGTGACCGAAAAAAAAATAAACTTAATAATAAATCTTTATCTGGTCACCCTCTGTGATAAAAAAAGAAATTTTTGAAAAATAAAAAATAAAATTATAATGAAAATTATCATTAGAAATATTATTTTAAAATATAAAAAAAAAACAAATAGCTGCTTATTTAAAAGAGAAAGGAAATTTATTATAATTTATATACAAAAATTAGAAAAAAAAGGAGGTTAAGAGATGGGCTGGTTTTACAATGAAGAATGCTCGAAGTCCTCTTCTTTCTTGTCGAGGCAGCTTCTTCATTGTCCACCAGCTTTCCATTGATACTGTGGGTGAACTTTGTGGAGGCCCCCAGGAGTGGCCTCTACAGTCTTCATTGACCACCAGCTTTCCATTGATACTGTGGGTGAACTTTGTGGAGGCCCCCAGGAGTGGCCTCTACAGTCTTCATTGACCACCAGATTTCCATTGATACTGTGGGTGAACTTTGTGGAGGCCCCCAGGAGTGGCCTCTACAGTCCTTCCCCGCCAAGACCACGGGATTTGGGCTTGCGAGGGAGCAGGACAAATCTCCGGGGTCAAAAGTGGAGGTCGGGGGACGCTCTGGATTAGAGGAAACAACAGCACTGTCTAAAAAATAAATGTTAAAACAAAGGGCGCCATGCATTCTATTTATTCGCCAGTTGAATGCAAGACTGGCTTTTTTTTTTAATTCCACTCTGTGACACGGAAAGTATTGTGATAAGTATATCCGGAGTCTTAGGGTGTCTGGAACACAAGGGTTATAAACACATATATACATCTATTTATATGTAAGATTTGACTCATTTGTGGGAAGGTGCATACCTACTAGTTAAAAAAAATAATGCTTAGTAATTAAAAAAATAATAATAATAAAAGAGTCAATAATGAATAATTATCTGAATTATAATGAATTCAAACTAAAATAAAATGAAAAAATATAAATAAGATCCAATAATGAACTCAAATCTGAACTATAATGAATTCAAACAAAAATAAATAAGAGAGTCAATAATGAATTCAAAACAAAAAAATAAAATAAAAGAGCCAAAATGAATTCAAACCTGAACTATAATGAGTTCAAACTAAAAAAAAATAATAATAAAAGAGCCAATAATGAATCCAAAACAAAAAAATTAAATAAATAAAAGAGCCAAAAATGAATTCAAACCTGAACTATAATGAGTTCAAACAAAAATAAAGAGCCAATAATGAATTCAAACCTGAACTATAATGAATTTGAACAAAAAAAATAAATAAGAGAGCCAAAATGGATTCAAACTTGGACTATAATGAATTCAAACCAAAAAAATAATAATAATAAAAGAGCCAATAATGAATTCAAAACTAAAAGAATTAAATAAATAAAAGAGCCAAAATGAATTCAACCTGAACTAAATGAATTCAATCTAAAAAAAAATAAAAGTAAAAGAGCCTATAATGAAATCAAACAAAAATTAAATAAATAAAAGGCCAATAATGAATTTAAAAAAAAACTGGTGACTTCACATCCGACTTGACACAGTGCCTGTCAGTCAAAATTGATCTCTATCAGTTCCATGCCTTTTTCGTTGAAACATGTCCAATTCTGTATGGGTTTGCTACTAACTAATTTAAACTAACATGATCAAGCTCTAAACTTGTTTAATACCTAATAAAATAAAATAGTATTTTATCAATGTACTACCATAGTACGTCTGGTAGGGAGTCCTTTATAAAGACTGACTGGACTGGGTTGGTTCTCCAGGATGAACACATCATCCAACTCATCATGGTTCATAGCCAGTGTATGAGTAAATACGACATTCAGCACAAAGCCCGAAATGTCAAAGACCTCACGTCCAGCACAAAGCCCGTGGCGTGATTAACTGGCCTATTCTGCATTTATTGATACCCTCGCCGAAGAGTCCTCGTGTCAGTCGTCTGAAGACACTACGAAACCTCGCGCGTCCCTATTAATGGTATCAGACCCAACAAATGGGTCAGCGCATAGAACCGATCAAGTCCCCGACTTGCAAAACCCACCCTAACTCAGTCTTTTACCACTAACGTTATCCGTATGGAAGGAAGCATACCCATAGCGCATTACTTCCCCTACTGGGGTTTGAAACCAGATACAACCCAGTTATCAAACCCTACATTGATTTAATTGAATTGTATGTAGCCATCTGGTGCGCCGGTGAAAACCCGCTAAGTCCACCAAAGTCTCACACATATCAAAGGCTGAAAAAAAAAACTCATATTCCCGAAGGAAGCCTAACAAAAGGAGCGACTATTTTATAATTTGAGAATTGCATTGTCCTGAGAGGCTTATAACCCTAACAAATTTGAAATCAAAATAAAATCGATCCATTTAAAATTCCCTAACACTATTCTAAATTCGTAGTTTGGTCTAACAATATAATAGTTTTTAACCTTTTTTTTACACATTCATTACACCAATCCTTTCATACACCCTCCCCCCTATCATTCGCGGTGTGCATACAGACTGAAGTTAAAAATTGCTATAAACGCCAAAATACCTCAATTATCATTGCTAAATTTACCCTAACAATAATTAACTTCAAGGACATCATGAAATCAAAGAAAATATTTAATAAAACTTGGGAACTAAATGCCCTTCAATAAAAATTAACCTATGCCTCATACAATCTCTTAACTAACTATTTATATTCAATGACTGATATCAGTCTCAACTGTAAGCTAACCTAACCTTAAAATAATTGTACATATCAAAGTCCCTAAATTGTCTTTGCCTCAACACCTAGTACCACTGCAAAGATAGTTTAATAGGTCAATTTACTAATTAGAGCGACAAAGAATATGACATTCAACTCATGAAGGCCTCAGACAATTGGAAACGCTTCCTCTACTGATAAGATCCTATTTACTGACCTTCCCTCCTGAAACACGCTCCATCACAGCAGCCACTCTACTCCACCAGTGCAACAACTTCATCCTACTTGTTGACTGTAGGTAACACGCAATAGTTCTAGAATATGGAGTTAAAGGGCGTCTGTATATACCCAACCAATGTCTGTACTAATGTGGAAACCTACACTCTGCTACACCACTGCTCTCAACTACCTGGCTTCTGATTGTCTATGTCTACTTAATCTCAATTCAAGGGATTATTGAGCGTCATACGATGGCTCGTATACCCAACCTTGGACGTCACTAAGAACACAAACAGCCCGCCGCCAAACACTACTCCGACCTCTGCAGTACATCTTTCTCTGGAGTTGTTGTGTGGCTCTGGAGTAAACTTGATGTCGCCCAGCTATACCTATACATCTATTTAGCTGCTTGCGCCACCGATCCTACTGTAAAGTATGTACCATACTGAAGTACTAAGTATTAGCTCCTTGATCAAATAATATCTTATTCTATTTAAATCTAATCTTAATAAAAAAATTACCCTAAACTTGATTATTTGTGCCAAATGGGTTACACCTAATTGCCAAAATTAAACCAGACCGATTGTCTACACCTACAAATGCATTGACATAAGAAAATTAGAAAATTTTAACATAAAAGTTCAAAATTCAAAGTTTCATGAAAAAAAATTCTATAAAAGAAAAAAATCTGCTTAATTTGATCTTTCCCATTTAATACATAATAAAATTTTATGAACTGACTGTTTCTTATACAGCTTTCTATATATACACTCTCTTCACACTACATCACGTCAGTGACTATGGCCATCGCCAGTTATGATAAAACACTATTGTAATATGGATAATTCTCTCCTCGCTGTATGACAAGATATCAGAGAGGCAGAGGTCCCAGGGTGAAGTTGTGGAAAGGTGGATGGATTCCAGCTGCGGGAGGATGGCCCACGTGTCTGGGGGTAGACAAAGTCCAGACGACATTCCAATGTGGGAGGAAGCGGGGGAGTGAGGGAGAACGGCTGTGACGACAGACGCTGCAAGTTGGCTGGAGGAATTGGGCCCTGAGACGGTGTGGATTAACAAGAGCAGGACGAGGAGGAACCTACCTGGGGCGGCATTGAAGGCAAGTGTTCATCTCCCATGTATAGTTATTGATATCCCTTTTAAAGTTGTGGTAATAAATCTATAGTACTAAGCTGTATCCAAAACGAACCCACATTGTCTTCTCAGAAACCTTGCACGCAAACATCGACGGCTGAGAAGCGTCGTAACAACTGGTGTCAGATGTGGGGTACAGCTTAGTTATCTTTTCAATTTCTGAAAATATTGGCCTATGCTAACCCGGAAGAAAATGGAAGATTTTAATAAAGTACTCGAAGAGATTAATAAGAAAATAGGCTCTATACAGAGTGATATGGAGTCCCGATTGAGAAGGCTCGAGAATAGTGTAGCTGATGTCCCTGTAGCCACACCCCTGTCTTTTAGAATAGCGGACAATTCTCCTCAGTTAGAAACTACTGAATGCTTTTCAAAAATCAAGCCTCCTACCTACGACGGACAGACTTCGTGGAAGTGCTTTAAGACCCAGTTCGAAGTGGTGGCCTTGGGCAATCGCTGGAACTCCAGTGAGAAGGCAATAAACCTGGCCGCATCGCTCCGAGGTTCAGCCACTGAGGTTCTACAATCCCTGCCACTAGAACAATCATTGGACTATGAATGTCTGGTCCGTGCCCTGACTCTACGCTTCGGAGATGACATTTTGCAGCCCTACCATGTCGTGAAATTAAAGAATCGCCGCCAGAAGCGCGACGAGACGCTGCAGGAGTTGGCAGCAGATGTCGAAAGGCTAGCGAGGTTAGCCTCCCTGATTGCCCCCGCCATGTTCAAGATCTGCTGGCACATCAAAATTTCGTGGATGCCATCGAGGACCCTGAGTGTCAACAATCAGTGCGCATGTCTGAAGCCAAGACGTTGCAGGAGGCGTTGATCCACTCATTGAAATTCGAGGCAGCCCGTGATGCGACAAGAGGCTATCAGAAGGTAGTGCGCGTCATGAAGACCGACGAATCTCAAAAAGACGGCGACATTAAAGAAGCAATTTCTCAGTTACAGAGGACAGTAGAAGAAATGAAAAAAAGTATGTCTTTCTCAGAATCAGCCCCGGGGACCTATCGCCAGCGCACCTACAGACCCAATGACAAAACTATCTGCTGGAACTGTGGTAAACCAGGGCACATTAGGGCTAATTGCAGAGTACGGCAGGCACCTTCGGAGAGGGGCAATACCATTCCGAAATATTCGGGAAACGAAAATTAGCCAGCCTTACGGGGCCTGGGCTGGCTATGCGATGTGACGGTGCCTCAGGAAAAATTATCAGAGTCTCGAGTCTCCAGGGAGGCTCCAATGAGCTGGCCACAGAAAGACTTGTCAACGGGTTGCCTTGTCGAATGGTGATTGATTCTGGCGCCAACGTCACCTTGCTCCGTGTCGATTTAGCTCAGAGAATGGAGTCAATATCAAGGAGGATTCCTGTGTCGAACGAGCTGGTGTTGCAAACAGCCACTGGAGAACAAGCAAAAGTCTATGGTCAAGTAGTGCTGAAATTCCAGATCGGAAACAACTTGTTCAGCCACCTTGGGTACCTCGCTGACATCAAAGATGACTGCCTCATCGGCTTGGACGTGCTTCGCAAATTTGGATTCACAATTGACTTCCAAGAGAATGTACTCAAGATTGCGGGAGAAGAGATTCCCCTAGTGGGTTCGAGGAGTTCGGCGACCAATAAAGTCCTGAAGGTAATACTCAAATCTGACGTTAAAATTCCTCCGAGGACTGAATGCATTCTTGAAGGACGTCTAACTGCCTCTCTCGGGGTTCCCCAGCTGCTGATTGTGGAAGAGAATGGCCAGGAGTTTGGTCAAAAAGGACTCTTGTTAGCTCGGACTCTGTGTAAATCTGATCAAAGTAACATCCCGATTAGAGTGGTCAATCTCCTCGACTCCGCAAAAACCCTCGGAAAAGGGACTGAAATAGCTCTAGCTGAGCCTGTTACAAATGTGGCCCATTGCACAACTGTCGAAAACTTGGATAAAAGCCCTTGTTCCAGTTTGATTCCAGGCCATCTGCAGGAGCTATTAGAGGGAACGCGAGAGGGGCTGAACTGGATACAGCAAAAGAAGCTTAAACATCTACTCTGCCTATATGAAGACGTATTCGCTACCAGCCCCAAAGATGTTGGGCGGACGAACGTGACGCAGCATCGGATTGATACAGGAGGCGCTACTCCTGTCAAGCAGCTCCCAAGAAGATTGCCCATGACGAGGAGAGACGAGGTTGACAAACTGATTGAGGAAATGGCAGAACAAGATGTCATCGAGCCTTCATCTAGTCCTTGGGCATCTCCCGTTGTACTTGTAAAGAAAAAGGATGGCTCCACACGATTCTGTGTGGATTACCGACGTCTAAATGATCTGACCAAAAAGGATTCCTACCCTCTGCCCCGAATTTATGCTACGCTCGACACCCTTTCCGGATCGCAGTGGTTCAGCACTTTGGATCTCAAAAGCGGCTACTGGCAAGTCAGCATTCACCCAGAAGACAGAGAAAAGACAGCCTTCACGACAGGAAACGGGCTTTGGCAGTTCAAGGTAATGCCATTTGGGTTATGCAACGCCCCTGCCACCTTTGAGCGTCTGATGGAGACGGTGCTGCAAGGAATTCCTTTGGAGACATGCCTAGTCTATCTTGATGACATTATTGTGATGGGGAAGAGTTTTGAAGAGCATCTAATCAATCTTGAAAGAGTCCTACAAAAGATTCGAGGGGCAAGATTGAAGTTGAATCCGAGAAAGTGCAAACTCTTCAAAGAGAAAGTTCGTTACCTGGGCCATGTGATTTCGCGCCAAGGAATACAGACTGATCCAGACCGAACTGAGACTGTTCGGCAATGGCCTGTACCAAGGGATGTACACCAATTGAGAAGTTTTCTAGGCTTGTGCAGCTATTATAGAAGATTTGTTCCGGGGTTTTCAAACATCGCGAGACCTTTGCACCGACTAACGGAGTCTGGCCGCCCCTTCAGTTGGACTGTTGACTGCGAAAGGGCGATGGATAAACTGAAGCAGGCCCTGTCTTCTCCGCCGATGCTAGCCTACCCTGATCCAGGCGAGCCATTCATTTTGGACACAGATGCCAGCAACACTGGGATTGGAGCCGTTCTATCTCAAACCCAAGATTGAGTCGAACGTGTCATCGCTTACTTCAGTAAGACTCTGTCCAAACCTGAGAGAAACTACTGTGTAACCCGCAAAGAGTTGCTGGCTATCGTCAAATCGATTGAGCATTTCCACCATTATTTATACGGGCAGAAGTTTCTTCTTAGAACAGACCATGCAGCCCTACGATGGCTGTTGAACTTCAAGAGCCCAGAGGGACAGCTAGCTAGAAGGATTCAGCGACTTCAAGAGTATGACATGGAGATTCAGCACCGGAAAGGGAAATCTCACGGGAACGCAGATGCTCTCTCGAGGCGACCATGCCCAGTGAACTGCAAGCATTGTTCCAAGGCTGAGACACAAGCTGAGCACAATATTCGTCAGCTTTCCCTCACGGAAGAACTCAAGTTAGACGAATGGAGCCTCGAGGAAATGAGAAAATCTCAGTTTGAAGACGCTGATCTTCGGCCTGTCATGAATTGGCTCAATGCCGGGACCAACAGGCCAGCATGGGAAGATGTTGCATCCTGCAGCCCAATCACCAAGAGCTATTGGTCCTTATGGGACTCGCTGGAATTTCGAGGTGGTGTTCTCTACCGGAAATGGGAGAGTGATGATGGTCAACATTTTGAATGGAAAATGATTCTTCCCCAATCACGAGTACCTTCCGTCCTCAAAGAGCTGCACAATAGCCCCAGCGGAGGACATTTTGGGATTGCAAAGACATTGGGAAAAGTGAAAGAACGCTTTTACTGGGCTGGATGCCGTGCCAGTGTTGAAAAATGGGTACGACAGTGTACGGAATGTGCTTCCAGAAAAGGACCAAAGACAAGATCGAGAGCCAAACTCAAGACTTACAACGTGGGAGCCCCGTTCGAGAGGATCGCTATCGACATCATGGGACCATTGCCGCGAAGTGACAAGGGGAACCGCTATATCCTAGTTGCAATGGATTATTTCACCAAATGGCCTGAAGCATTTCCGCTTGCTGATCAAGAAGCTGAAACAGTTGCTGAAACCTTAATCAGCCAGTTCTTCAGTAGGTTCGGTGTCCCCATGCAGATCCACACTGACCAAGGGAGAAATTTCGAGTCGAGACTTTTTGACCAAATGTGTAAACTTCTCGGAAGCCATAAAACAAGGACCACTCCCTTACACCCCCAGTCCGACGGCATGGTCGAATGATTTAATAGAACCTTAGCCAGTCAACTTAGTCTCTTCGTCGCCCAGAACCAAAGAGACTGGGACAGTCAACTGCCTATTCTTCTGATGGCCTACCGATCCTCAGTCCATGAAACCACGGGTTACTCGCCGGCCAAGATGCTCTTTGGAAGGGAATTAAAGCTTCCCTGTGATCTGATATTTGGATGCCCCAATAGTATTGGGGAAGGCTCGAATGAATTTGTTGACCGACTCCATTCAAGACTTGAAAAAGTGCATCGATGGGCCAGAGAGAAATTAAAGATTGCAAGCGAAGCAATGAAAGTGAGGTATGACACCCACGCGTGCGGGAACGACCTTCAAGAGGGAGGACTAGTCTGGTTGTACAACCCGAAAAGGAAGAAAGGTCTCTCGCCTAAGCTACAAAAATCCTGGGAAGGCCCCTTTCGAATTGTGAAGAAGTTAAACGATGTCGTATTTAGGATACAACGCTCATCCCACTCTAAACCAAAGGTTGTTCATTTCAACAGACTAGCCCCGTTCAAAGAGCCATTGATCAGCGCTGCTGGGGAAGTCAGTCCTTTTCGGGACGAAATCGTTATGGTACTAAACATTTGTTTCGTTAAAACATGGCTGTCGCAGTGGTTTCTCGTGGTATGACAGAGGTGAACCGAGCCTAGACACATCTGAGTAGGTGCAGATTGGCATAACTACATCTTGCGTAGATTGACTCGGCATGTCGATTAATCAATCTTGGAAATTCTGAGCGAAATTAGGTGCATCAGCCTAGCAGGTGGATAGTATGTAGAGTACATCTCTGTATTCTACCATTGATGCATATGCAGTGTAATATGGATAATTCTCTCCTCGCTGTATGACAAGATATCAGAGAGGCAGAGGTCCCAGGGTGAAGTTGTGGAAAGGTGGATGGATTCCAGCTGCGGGAGGATGGCCCACGTGTCTGGGGGTAGACAAAGTCCAGACGACATTCCAATGTGGGAGGAAGCGGGGGAGTGAGGGAGAACGGCTGTAACGACAGACGCGGCAAGTTGGCTGGAGGAATTGGGCCCTGAGACGGTGTGGATTAACAAGAGAAGGACGAGGAGGAACCTACCTGGGGCGGCATTGAAGGCAAGTGTTCATCTCCCATGTATAGTTATTGATATCCCTTTTAAAGTTGTGGTAATAAATCTATAGTACTAAGCTGTATTCAAAACGAACCCACATTGTCTTCTCAGAAACCTTGCACGCAAACATCGACGGCTGAGAAGCGTCGTAACACTATATATAAACTTAAAGATTAATTTACCTAGAGTGCCTATCTATGGGGAGGGTTTGTTTTACACGCATTTTATTTTACATATATCAGGGTCTACTATATTGTTCTTTTCTTTAGTCCAGCCTGAACATCATTGTATTAGACTGTTCTATTCATTCTGTTATGGATTGTATTTGTTCACTACGCGGTGGTTCGTAAAAAAAAATACTATCGATTGCAGGCTAATTTCTCTTACACCTTCGATGATATTATGTATATTGACTCGACCTGGTTTGACACAGCACGCTTTCCTATTGAAGTCTCACTAAAATACGGAATTGAATGTTCAAAATGTATATATCGTTATGGTACTAAACATTTGTTTCGTTAAAACATGGCTGTCGCAGTGGTTTCTCGTGGTATGACAGAGGTGAACCGAGCCTAGACACATCTGAGTAGGTGCAGATTGGCATAACTACATCTTGCGTAGATTGACTCGGCATGTCGATTAATCAATCTTGGAAATTCTGAGCGAAATTAGGTGCATCAGCCTAGCAGGTGGATAGTATGTAGAGTACATCTCTGTATTCTACCATTGATGCATATATTTCAAATATTCTTTCCACATCCCACCACAATGACCCACTCTTCAACTGGTTCATGCCACGTGGTCTTACGCTCGGTGGCGTCCATCGGGATATTATGTTTTATGTCGTTCTTCACTCACGTCCATCTTCGTAAGTATCTTTAAGTCCTATTAAATAATATACAATTTTACAGACAAAATTGCATGCTCCAACATCCATTGTATAGGACTACTGAAGATATTTTTCTTTACCTTCAAGGTCCACTCTTGACCTCTCTGAAGTGTAATCTTTGCTACAGATCACCGTGTCCGATGCCACGTTTCATAAGACTATGAAAGCCGGTGTTGAAGCGAGTTTTTATATCTGCTATGATGCTATAAGTCTTTCCTTTGTTACTGGCCTCTGCTGCCAAACAATCTGAAAGGTGGGCGTATAGATAAGGGTTTCTGGAAGGGCTTATCAAAAACCAGTCAAGTGCAAACATACACGAGGTGCAAGGTTCATTATCATTGCTTATCTAAGGTTACCTGTAACTATATATCTGATAAATTGCTAAGTTTGCATATTGCATTTAATTCTGAAATAATACTATTAGCTTCCAAAAGATGCAGGATATAAAAAAATGATTTTGTTCTTTGGCTGGAGTTAAAGAAAAGAAACAACAATTTTCACTACTTTCATTAAAAAAGGAAAACCTTCCCCACCAAATTCTGTAATATGGATTATCATACTACAAAATCGCTATTAGATTGAATGCGATAATAACTAAATAATAAAATATAAATACACCTATAAATGGGAGAGATAAAATTATATGCAGTAACTATTTGTAATGTGCGTGACACATGCAAAAAAATATAATCAAAGGTGACTGGAGAAAAAAAAAGGCTAATAATCTATACAAAGAAGGTTTTTCTCTCAATAAACGCTATACTGTTGTCACGCATTTCCCTCCACGAAAAGTTACAAATGAGAATATACAATTCTACAGAATTACAGATTACTATCTGCACAAGATAGTATGTCCATGCAAAAATAAAATTACGAGACCAGTTTAAGGTCATCTACGCTATTAAAAATAAAAAATATTGTAAAAAAACGTCTTATCTAAAACTGTATAATTGAACAAACATATTTCTTGCATAAACTAATGTAACTTAAAATATTTAAAATGATGCGTAAAAAAAATTAATCACTATACATAAATTCAATCTAAAATGGCAATAAGACATTTATTTTAAACAAGGATTTGCGCTCCGATAAACTAACCATACTGGAATCCAACAAAGTATCTTGTCATAATGACATTAACAGATGTTTTAAAATATATTTTGGCATATTATACTATTGGAATATTATACCAAATCTAAAATAAATAGTTAAATAAGGAAATGGGTGAAATATGTGGTAGGCATAGAGCCAGACTATGGTCTTAAAGGCCGTAGCTTCGCGTAAAACGTACCTTTCTATCAATAGTTACTATATCTTAAGCCTTTTTCCCCTCCACGAGGACTTACAAATAAGAATATAACGTCCTACAGGATCATAAAATACTGTTTTGCGCACTCGCTACTGTGCTTGTCAATAAAAGAAAAATTACAATACCAGTTTAAGATCCCCATGCATTAAAATAAATTACAAGACCAGTTTAAGAGGAAATTTACACTGTTAAAAATAAAAATATTGTATTATCTAGTTGTTTATTGGAACGCGTTTTATCTAAAACTGTATAATTGAATAAACGTCTTGTTTGCATAAACTAAAGTAACTTAAAAAAACTAAAGTGAATTAAAATAAATAATGGAGAAAATAAATTATTATACATAACTGTAATCTAAATGGTAATAAAACATTCTACACAAGAGAATTGCGTTGCGATATACTTTTACTATAAAATTGGCCATACAGGCATCCATAAAATATATCTTGTCATAATGACTTGTACAAAAATTGTTTTTTAAATTATATTTGGCATATTATACTATTAGAATATTATATTAAATTAAAAATGAATAGATAAATAAAAGAAATGGAAGGAATATGTGGCAGGCATAGAGCCAGGCCTAAAGCCAAGCCTTTGCAAAACGTACCTTTCACACCAAGCGCTCTGTCTAGACTGTCCTTTGTTAAAGGTTTCCTTGTAGGCGGGAAAGCGGTTCTCTTGAAACCCTTAGGGTCTCGCCGACTTGTCAATCGAACTTGCGGGGGGGAAAGTCTAGAATTTGAAATTGATTGATATCTTTATTTGCTTTCCCATGGTTTCTCAGATTCTTAGCGTTTTCCCGCTAAAGAAAATTTCCTTGTAAATTTCTATCTACCAGCTAATATATGAAGTTTTTTTTCAAAGATTGTTAACTAATAAAAACAAAATAAAAAAATTGAGATCTCAAATACTCTAAACTGGTGTTCCTTGCTAAAAAAGAAAAAGGAAATACTGGTGTTGACAATATATGATTTACAAAATGATGCAGTGTTTTCAATTATGGTCCTTTTTAAAAGTGTGGGTAATACTATATTTACTGCATGCACTCGTGGAAACGAACAACAAACCCCTGAACACCTTCTGATAAAATGTCCATTAACTTCTGACCCAAGGGAAGAAAACCAACTTTACCTGACCGATACAAAATAAGCTGCTTGCAATAAAGACCAATACATCAAGTTTAATAGATTCTGCAGGATGTATATTTTGAGGCGAAAGTGTTGACTGTACATATTTTAAGCTACTACTTATAATTGCTATATGTAAAATTTGACATCGAACGTTTAATTTTAATGATTTCCAATGTTCAATTGCATTAATTGTATATAATTTTAAAAAATATACACGCAATTATCCAAATTGTGGATATGTTCAAATTTTACTTATGTTTTATTTTAAATTTCACAATTTTACATTTATGCTTATTTGCGCTCTGTGTTTTTAGTTTTAAAAAAATTGTAGTTTAACATTTCCTTTTTATATATTTTGTTATTTTTATGCGAAAATCTTTTACACATAGTTCAAATAGTTTTAAATATAAAATTGGCGTTACTGTTATTTTTCAGAATGCTCATAATATCTTAATAAAGATTGGCGTTCAGCCAACTAAAATATTGGAAATAATGATATTTTGATCTAAAATATGCCTTTTTGATTAAACAATATATGCCTAATTTTATTCAAGAAACAAATAATAAACAAAATAATATCTAATAAAACTAAATGTAAGTAGACAACTGCGGCCTTCTAGCATATTGTTTGGCTTAATTAAAAATAGCTCGTTTATCTAATATTCCCACAAATGTACCAAATCTTACCTCAAAAAATGGCGGGATCCGTTCTCCACGTGGTTGGCCTCCTCGTGGTTTTTTACCATTCTTTACTGGATTTTCCGTAGCCTCCAACTAGCACACATTTATCTATTAGTTTATGCTTTAGACAGGATTTTACCAAGTTACATGTTTTAAACAGCAGGGTGTTATTTTACCGTGAACTTTTCGTGGCCTTATTTGGAATTGATCGTCCCACGTTGAAGGCGTCATTGATGAGCCTATTTCGGCGCTATCGTCCCGAAATCCATGAGGCTCTTTCATTCTCAGGGAGTTCACGAAAAGTTTACATCCTGCTATATAAAAAGCATAATTTGTATGTATCCTGCGCGCACTGGGGTTAAAAAAAAGGACATAGACAACTATGAATTTGATTAAGACTACAATATATTTATTTATCTCTTTTGACGGTCATACAAAGATAAGAATAAAAAATAAATAAAACGGGCAACGAGGAAACACTGTGAGAAATTTTACATGAATATACCTGTTAAAAAAATCATTATTGAAAAATACTTAACTTAGTGCTTCAGTTGGAAGGCCGGGGGAAATTCCTTCCACTCAAATCTTGTAGAACTACATCTTTGGTTGAATTTTCATGAAACTTTTCTATCCTATATCTCTCTGCTCTAAGAAGAAGTGGCTCTAACTAACTTTTTTTTTCTCCCCAGGGTGACCGAAAAAAAAAATTAATAATAAATCTTTATCTGGTCACCCTCTGTGATAAAAAAAGAAATTTTTGTTCATTGACCACCAGCTTTCCATTGATACTGTGGGTGAACTTTGTGGAGGCCCCCAGGAGTGGCCTTTACACATATACCTGTGATAATCTGCGGCGATTTCAATGCCAGAGCTCCATTATGGTATGACATCAGGAAAAATTATAATGGACACAGACTGATCCCTATCATAGATGAAATAAACTTAATTATCCATAATATTAAAACTTTCACGTGTCGTGATGCAAGTGTGATTGATCTCACACTAACGAATAAACAGGCAATTGCGGCGATCAGAAATTGGAAGACACAGCAGATTTCGCAAATTTCAGATCATGTAGCTATATCTTTTGAAATACATACAAACGAAAAATTTAGTACAGAAAAATATTATTCCACTTGGAAATTTAATGAGAAAAATGCGAACTGGTTAAGTTTTAGTCAGAGAATTAACAGTACTGAACGAGAAAAAATTGAAAACTTACTAGACATAGTGGATACACCAGAAATGATTGATCAAACGGTAAAAGAACTTACGAACATACTGGTTGAGGCAGCATATAATTCACTTAAAGTAAATAATAATATGACAACAAAAAATAATATTAGTAATAAGTGGTCGAATACGAATTTACAGCTTCTAAAGGATCACTGTGTCATTATCTTAGAAACTGTTACTATAGAAACAAAAATTGCCCTAATCATATTAAACAATACTATAAAAGCATACGAAATAAGTATTTACGGGAAATAGAAAAAGCTAGGAAAGCATCCTGGAGAATTTTTATGGAGGAAAACAAATCTAACAACCTTTATGGAAACTTATATAAGGTGTATAAAACATCAAAAGTGGATCTAATCGGAAGAGAAATATGCAAATTTTGGAGGGTAATACTGACATGGATTGTTTGCAGAAGGGTGAGGAATTATTAAACAAATTATTTCCAGATGATAAATGTGAAGAAGATACAAACACCCATAAAAGTATAAGAAAGTATAATTTAAAACTACTCAATAAAGAAAAACCGATGGTTATGATTACTGAAGTTAACGACTTAATTGACAAATTAAATCCAAAGAAATCTCCCGGAATAGACAACATCTCTAACAACATGATAAGGCACACTAAACAATTTATAGCTCCTATATTGGTGAAACTATTTCAAAAATGTTTAGACCTACAATACTATCCTGCTGAATGGAAAAGAGCAGAGGCAATAATTATTCCGAAACCTGGAAAAACAGATTTTAATAACTACAAAAATTATAGACCTTTATGTCTTAATTCCAACATTTCTAAAATATTTGAAAAAATAATTAATAATAGAATAATAAAATATTATGAAGATTTTAATTTACTAAGTGATCGACAACATGGCTTTAGAAGATCGATATCTACTAATACTGCACTAACTGAAATAATAAAAATTGCGTTAGAACATAAAACAAGAGAATATGCAGCAATAATTGCAGTGGATATTAGTGCAGCGTTTGATAATGCATGGTGGCCGGCCTTGATGAAAAGACTAGATGAAGATGGTGTGCAGGCTTCAATGATAAAACTTCTACAATCATACTTTGATAATAGAAGAATAAGATTTAGATATTCCTCAACTGAAATTAATAAGAAACTAAGTAAAGGATGTCCACAGGGAGGACCACTGTCTCCCACATTATGGAATATTCTTATTAATGAGATACTGAATAATAATCTGGATGATAACTGTGAAACAATAGGATATGCAGATGATATTACGTTAATATGTTGGAATAAAACTCCTGAACAACTAAGAAAGACAATAGATAACGTATTAAGAAAAATCAATGAGTGGTGTGAAAGTCGTAAATTAAAATTGTCAGATGAAAAAACAAAAATATTATATTTATATAAATGCAATAGCGATATAATAGTCTCAGGTAGCAAGTTAATTAAACCGGTTGACGAACTTAAGATCCTAGGAGTGACTATTAAAAATCACCGAGTCAGAAGCAAACTGGACTTTACGCCTCACGTTAATGAAAACGATCATAAAAGTAACTAAAGCTAGTGGATACCTATTTGGCCTGACAAAGAAAGCATGGGGTCTAGACTTTAGACGAAGACTGATAGTGTATAAGACATTATATCGAAGTACAATTACATACGGTTATCCAATATGGTATCCATTCATAAACAAAAAGTATAAGGACAAACTAAATTCTCTTCAATATAATATTTTAAAATATTGTATACAAGCCTACAGTACAACATCATCGGATTGTACACACATACTTGCACAAGTCCCCAAACTTACTGAATATATTGAATCTAACATGCTGAAAACCGAAATAAATTACAATCGATTTGACACTTCAAGTAGGAATATAATTTCTAATTATATAAGGGAAAAATTGCAGAAATACTATGAGAAGACTAACACCATTTTCAAGTCCTTCTTTACTGATTTCCAAATACCCAAATATGTCAAGCCAAATTTTTACAACGTTCAATTTTTTACTGGACACGGTAACTTTAGATCATATTTGTACAAGGTCAGAAAGATTTATTTATTTATCAAATCAGACGCGATATCCCTACAAGGGATGCTTGCGTCAATAACAACACTAAATTCAGATACTATATTACAAAAAAAAATAATAATAAATAATTACAAGATTTGAAAAGATTAGAAAAAGGACATTAAAATCATTCTTGATTTTACATCACAACCAAAAAAATAAACAAACCAAAAATATACAAATAGGTAGTAATTAAGGTTTTTTTAACCAAGAGAGAAAATCATAAATATATTTACAGAATTTTCTAAATTTAAAATACGAGTCCCTACTATTTACAAACATAAAAAGATCCTTGCATTCGATGTTTTCCCGGTTTCTGTAGCTCTGGAAGATTGGGCACTCAAGAAGCAGATGACTGGAATCCTGCTTTCTCTTTCCACATAAACATCCCGGATCGTCTATGGCTCCTATTCGAAACAGAAAATCTCCGAAATTTCCATGTCCAGTAACGAATTGCACATTGTAAAAGTCAGGGCGGAAATATTTTGGAATGCCCAAAGGGAAAAAGAGACGAAAGTGATCACTAGTATTAGAAAACACATCTTCCATTCTAGTTCTTAAAAATCCATTTATTATTGAAGGAGAATGTGGACTGAACGTTCGTTGGTCTTCCTCGCTTAGTTGGTCCAATTCATATTTTATCAATCTTGATTCGATAAAATCAGTTAGGAATGGGATCTCTGCCAGGCAGTGGACACAATTTGAGGAAGATGTTTTAAACGATCTAGTAGCCCTAAGAACAATTTGGTATTGCATCGAATTTAATTTCTGTTTACAGCGTTTATTTATTTGGTAAAACCAAATTTCAGCTCCATATGTTAGAATAGGTCTAATTAGCGTCATATACAAAATTAACCTTTTATTAGAGTTTATACCCCATATTTTGCCGCTGAGGGAAAAAAGCAGATTTTTCATGCGATGCGCTTTATGCAAAATCTCATTGATGTGCAGGGTGAAATTTATTTTTGTTTTGAACCTATGATTAGATAATTTCGTTCCCAAAATTTTGATTTCATTTGAAGGCTTTATGACGGTTTTTTGAAATTCCAACTGGAACCTATGGAAATTGTGAAAGTGAATCAAGTTTGTTTTTTCTGGATTTATTTTTAACTTGTTTGAGCGACACCATTGAGTGACATAGTTTAGGGTGTTCACTAACTCAGTTTTTAGACCCTCTAAATTATAATGCCAACATATAATAGAGATGTCGTCCGCGTAGCAAATAATTTCAGCGTTTGTTGATTTAAAATTAATTAAAATATCATTTAGCAGGATGTTCCATAATAACGGTGACAGTGGACTACCCTGAGGACATCCCTTAGTAAGGTTTTTGGAGACCGTTTTGCCACCGTATGACAGACAAACTGTCCTTTTATTATTCAAATAGGATTGGATGATTTGAATCAGAGAGCTGGGAACGTTGTCTAAATCCATTCTTTTTATTATAGCTGGCCACCATGCATAATCAAAAGCCCCTGATAAGTCCACTGCGATCAACGCCGTCAGTTCTCTTTGCTTGTGTTCCAGAATAGCTTCAGTCAGCTCTTTCATAGCAGTAATTGTTGATTTATGCCTGGAGAAGCCATGTTGTCTATGACTCATCAAATTGTTTTCGTCATAAAAGGTAGTAAGTTTATTTTTAATTATATTTTCGAAAATTTTTGAAATGTTTGATAGCAAGGAAATTGGTCTGTAGCTTTTACTAACATCATAACTAGTTTTATCTACTTTAGGAATGATTTTCACAAAAGAGTTTTTCCAATAATCTGGGAAATATCCCAAACTTATACATTTTTCGAATATTTGATGGAGGATTATGGAAATCCTAAGGTAGGCGTATTTTATCATATTATTGCTAATATTATCTGATCCAGGTGCTTTCTTATTTTTCAATAATACAATAATTGATTCAATATCTTTTAGGCTTATGATCACTTTGTTTCTATTATTGTAAATTGGCGAGTAATATCTAGTTGCTTTGTGAAGTTCCTCCTCGGAAGAAATATCATCGTCGTCCGGGAAAAGATCGTTCAATAAACTTTCCATTTTTGAAGTCCAAGCAAAATCCGGTGCGTTGTCTATCAATGGAATCCCTGTTGTGTTGAATGATGCTTTTAAAGTTTTGAAAGTTTTATAAGTGTTCCCAAAAGGATTAGTTGATTCGTTTTCTTCGAGAAAGAATCTCCAGCTTTTAAATTTTGCCTTTTTAATGGCTTTATTATGTTTATTACGAGCAGCTTTAAAAAATTTTTTCATTAATTATTTTGCCTCGATAGAATAAATTTCTTATATAATTAAAATAATTTTTCATTTTTTCAAGTTTATTCGTCCACCATTTGAATTTGACTTTGTTTTTGTTTATGGTTGATTTTAACTTGAGGGATGCGTAAGCTGCTTCACTGATAATATCTGTGAGTTTTAAAACAGCTCTATCTACACTTTCGGAATTTTTTATTTGGTTTGTTTCATCCACGAGGCTTAGCAATTCGGGGGGGGGGAGGAAAAATTTTCATAAAATGCATTCCAGTTTGCGTCAGTTTCGCTGAATTTCCACGTTGATTTATATCCGTCTATATGACTGTTGTCTTTACTAACGATCTCGTAGGTTATTGTCACGTGATCGGAGGTGTCCGTCATTATGGATGTATTCCAGTTTTTTAATAGACTGATTGAATTTCTGTTGGAGATAGTGAGGTCGATCACGCTAGAATTACGACACGTTGTAGTTTTAATATTATGGACGAAGAGATTGTGTTGGTTCACTATTGAATGAAGTTTGTGACCATTTGAGTTTTTCTTTCGATCATACCAGACGGGATGCCTAGAGTTAAAATCCCCACAAAGCAGAATCGGTTGAATTTTGAAAGTTTCCAAAATTTCATCAATAAACTTTTGATGGGTTTCCGAAAAAGAATTGGGGAGAATGTAAAAATTCGCTATAATAATATTTGACTTTGATAAAAGTATTGAGCTTGTAGTACAAAATGAGTTGGTGAATTGATCTATATTATTGTATTTTAATCCTTTATTTAAAATTATTGTTGCCGAGTTTATCTTGTTTCCTTTAGCTGTTAAAACTGAATGCTCGTCTCCGCTCGAATAGGGCTCCTGAATAAATAATATGTCTGGTGGGTCGTTAGCTATCTGAGCCAGGAGCTCATTTGTTGCGTTTATGCTTTTTCTTAAATTTTGTTGCACACACTTAATTAATGGAGCTTGCATTAGATATAATAGTTAACACAAAGCAATAACGCGCCATCTATACATATAAAATAAAAGGATTTAAAAGCGCGAATGTTTCTTTTATACATAAAACGAACTTCTACTGTCCTTACTGCGATGAAAAAATATATTGGGAGGGCTTGGCTCATCAGTGGTGAACCCTCCCAGCGGTTTCGCCAATTTAATCCACCAGACCGCTTCTCAGAGCTCTAATATTGTATTGGATCATTCTGCTTTTATATGCTACACTGAAGGATGGAATCTTAGAAATGGTTTTCAAGTATACTATGGACATAAGCTTATAGGACAGTAGAATTATATTCAAATATTTGCTTCGAGCAATGCTCTTCAGCAAATCACAAAGACAAGATCATTAGGAATAAATTAACACAAAGCAATAACGCGCCATCTATACATATAAAATAAAAGGATTTAAAAGCGCGAATGTTTCTTTTATACATAAAACGAACTTCTACTGTCCTTACTGCGATGAAAAAATATATTGGGAGGGCTTGGCTCATCAGTGGTAAACCCTCCCAGCGGTTTCGCCAATTTAATCCACCAGACCGCTTCTCAGAGCTCTAATATTGTATTGGATCATTCTGCTTTTATATGCTACACTGAAGGATGGAATCTTAGAAATGGTTTTCAAGTATACTATGGACATACGCTTATAGGACAGTAGAATTACATTCAAATATTTGCTTCGAGCAATGCTCTTCAGCAAATCACAAAGACAAGATCATTAGGAATAAATTAAAACAAAGCAATAACGCGCCATCTATACATATAAAATAAAAGGATTTAAAAGCGCGAATGTTTCTTTTATACATAAAACGAACTTCTACTGTCCTTACTGCGATGAAAAAATATATTGGGAGGGCTTGGCTCATCAGTGGTAAACCCTCCCAGCGGTTTCGCCAATTTAATCCACCAGACCGCTTCTCAGAGCTCTAATATTGTATTGGATCATTCTGCTTTTATATGCTACACTGAAGGATGGAATCTTAGAAATGGTTTTCAAGTATACTATGGACATAAGCTTATAGGACAGTAGAATTATATTCAAATATTTGCTTCGAGCAATGCTCTTCAGCAAATCACAAAGACAAAATCATTAGGAATAAATTAACACAAAGCAATAACGCGCCATCTATACATATAAAATAAAAGGATTTAAAAGCGCGAATGTTCCTTTTATACATAAAACGAACTTCTACTGTCCTTACTGCGATGAAAAAATATATTGGGAGGGCTTGGCTCATCAGTGGTGAACCCTCCCAGCGGTTTCGCCAATTTAATCCACCAGACCGCTTCTCAGAGCTCTAATATTGTATTGGATCATTCTGCTTTTATATGCTACACTGAAGGATGGAATCTTAGAAATGGTTTTCAAGTATACTATGGACATACGCTTATAAGACAGTAGAATTACATTCAAATATTTGCTTCGAGCAATGCTCTTCAGCAAACTATAAAGACAAGACCATTAGGAATTGTTGGATTAGCGATCAAAAATTGGCGTGCAGTATTGGAGAATCGACCAATCAACGGCCGCGGCGGCGCTGCAGTCGACGTCAATATATATAGTCTTTGTCCCTCGCCTTCCTATATAGACTTGCCTTTAAAATGTTGCTACTTTAACATCTTGTTTTAAGTTACTTTGTTTAATAAATAATCTTTTATTCCTTGATTCAATCTCAAACTTCAACAGGTTATGGGCCCAGCACGCTTCCACTGCGCCTAAAAGGATTAACCGCCAGCAGTGAGTAAGCCTTTGTTTTGCTCGAAGTTTAGGCGTCAACCGCCAACCATAACCCTAGTTTCTTTTTGTCGTTGGCCGATTCCAAGACAAAGAAGATGAGCAAAGATTGTCTTTCAAGGATTAAAGTTTTTAATGGTGAAAACTTTTCACTATGGAAATTCCAATTCAGGCTTCTTATGGAATAACAAAAATTACTAGAATTATTGGAAGGCTTAGAAATAAAGCCGAATGTTGTTTCCTCCGACAGTAACTCTGAAAGTTCACTACAGAATTGGAAATCAAAGGACGTTAAGGCAAGGATGTTATTATCACAGGCAATCGAATTAAGGTTTCTTCAGCCCCTGATGAACTGTACTTTCGCTTCACAAATGTGGCAGAAATTACTTGCTATTCATGAACAAAAATCCGAATTTACTATTGGCCTACTTTGGCAACAATTCTTCGATGCACGATTGACATCGGAAACAATAAGTGATTACATAGCAAAAATTGAAAATATTTCTGCACAAATTTCACAAATGGGCGGAACCATAACGGAAGATCAAAAGGTAGCAAAAATTTTAAATACTTTGCCTTCGAGTATGCGTTACTTTGTTGCAGCGTGGGAATCGTTAGATCCGAAAGCTCAAACTCTTAACAATTTAACTGCAAGACTTTTGATTGAAGAAACAAGGAATCAACAAAGCGGTTCTTCTAAACAAGATGAGGCCTTATTACACAGGCAAGCACGAACGAAGCCTAAAGATACACAACGTTCTTTTCAAGATGCCAAGAAGAACACTCAATGCCACTATTGTCACAAAATTGGACATTGGAGCCGCGAATGTAGAAAAAGATTAGCTAATGAGAAAAATAAATCCAAAAATCTTCATGATTCAAAAGGAAGTTCAAGTGATTATGGACTTATTTTGTGCGATAATCAAGTAGAGCCCAATGATATTTGGTATGCTGACAGCGGTGCAAGCTGCAGCATGACATTTCGACGAGAGTGGTTCAAGACCTACACGCCGTTCACCAGTGATCATCCAATCTACTTGGGAGACAACTCGACACTACTTGCAGAAGGCATGGGAGACATCGAGATTCAAGCCTACGTCGACGGTGGATGGTACAATACGTACATAAGAAATGTGCTCTACTCGCCGCAACTAAAGAAAAATTTGTATAGCCTTTCTACGTCCACAAGAAGAGGATTCAACGTCATTATCAAACATGACAAGCTACAGATATTCATGGATAATGACCTAAAAGCCGAAGGAGTGCGTCATGACGGCCTCTACAGGATGCTCTTCAAGGTTACGTCATCATCACAAGGATACATCACCAGCGAGAACAAGCTTCAGTTGTGGCACGAGAGACTTGCGCATCTTCCAGTTGCTACACTTCGAGAGATGGCGACCAAAGGATTGGTGGATGGTCTGCAGCCTCAAGATTTAGAGGGAGAATTTTTCTTCTGTGAAGGATGCCAACTTGGAAAAGCCCATAGAAAGTCGTGCTATCCCTCAGATGACAAAAACTACCAGCTAGGTGAGTTTATTTATGCTGATATTTGTGGCCCAATGCAGACTCAATCATTAAGTAAATATCTGTATTTCTGCTTATTTAAAGATTACTTTAGTGGTTATCGCCATATTTATTTTATTAAAAACAAATCAGATGTGCTAGATATATTCAAAGAATATGCTACTCTAATCTATACTCAAACTGGAAATAAGATAAAAGTTCTTAGGACTGATAATGCGCTAGAATTCAAAAGCGATAATTTTGCAGATTTATGTAAAAGATTTGGGATAATTCACGAGTTCACTGCACCTTATGTGCACGAACAGATAGGACGTATAGAAAGAGACAATCGTACGATTGTGGAAGCAGCCAGGTCCATGCTAAATTCACGAAATCTTCCAGGATTTTTTTGGGCTGAAGCATGTAACACAGCCACTAATATTCTAAATAGAAGTGCGACTAAGCAAACCCCTGGAACGACACCTTATGAACTTTTCTTTGGCACAAAGCCTAATGTAGCTAACTATAAAATATTTGGCTGTAATGCTTATATGCATATTCCCAAAGAAAACCGTAAAAAGTGGGATAATAAATCGATAAAACTTATGTTTTTAGGTTATGAGAATACAAGCAAAAATTTTAGATTATGGGATTGGAAAACTAGAAAAATAAGAATTTCTAAAGATGTCACATTCGATGAGAAAGCTACTCCACATTTAGATAGAGAATCTACCAAACCGAAAGAAATAATATTTCAGATTAACAGCGCTCCGGATGAATCGCCAGTTGCAACAACAAACATCCCAGTGCAGGAAATGCCGCCAGTATCCGATATCAGTTCGCATATCCAATGATAACACGCTCTAAAGTTTCGAATAGCCAATGTAACTTTGCGCTCGCTGATGAACCCAGTAACTATATAGATGCAATGGCGAGTTCAGATTCAGAAAGATGGAAATTAGCCGTGGATGAAGAGATTGATGCATTAAATAAAAATAAAACATGGACTTTAGAACGTTTGGCAGATGGTCATAAACCTATCGGTTGTAAATGGGTTTATAAAATTAAAACGGAGTCCGATGGTACAATTCAACGGTTCAAAGCCAGATTAGTTGCAAAAGGCTATTCTCAAATCAAAAATGTTGACTATTTCGATACGTTTAGCCCAGTAGTCAGGTATGATTCGTTACGCATTCTTTTATCACACGCTGCTTCTGAAAGGATGTTTCTTAAGCAATTCGATGTAAATACAGCTTTTCTCAATGGCGAATTAGAGGAACTTGTTTATCTTGAACAACCAGAAGGCTACAAGAGAGATGATAATAGCTGCTATAGATTACATAAAAGTCTGTATGGTCTTAAACAATCTTCTAGAAATTGGAATAAGAAATTTACCAATTTTTTGTATAGCCATAATTTCAAAACATCAGACGCCGATCCGTGCATTTTCATTGGAACACACAATGATTCAAATGTTATCTTAGCTCTCTATGTTGATGATGGAATTATTCTATCTAAAGATAAAGAGGCAATAGCTATTATAATGGATGAGTTAGAACACGCATTTGAAATTACATCTGGAAGTGTTAACTTTTTTGTTGGGCTACAAATAGAGCAGTCAGAAGATAGGGCAAGTATTTTCATTCACCAGTCATCATATATTGACAAAATTTTGAGTAAATTTAATATGGCTGACTGTATTCCTGCTTCGGTGCCTATGGATCCTTCTGTCATCTTAACAAAGCAGGACTGTCCTACTCCAGAACAAAAGGAAAAGATGCCTAAATTCCCTTTTCGAGAAGCTGTTGGATCCCTTATGTTTGCATCATGTGTTTCACGTCCAGATATCACTTATGCAGTTTCACAAGTGAGTAAATTCCTAGAATATCCAGGACCTGCACATTGTACAACAGTGAAGAATATTTTCCGTTATCTGAAAGGTACTCCACACATGGGAATTCTCTTCACTGGACAAGACCAACTTGTTGGCTACTCTGATAGTGATTTTGCTCGTGATGTTGACTCCAGAAAAAGTACGACTGGTTATGCCTTCATGATGAACGGAGGAACTGTTTCTTGGGCAAGCCAACGACAACCAATTATCGCACTTTCAACCACCGAAAGTGAATACATCGCTGCCTGCAGTGCTGCTAAGGAATTGATTTGGATCAGAAGACTTCTACAGGGCATCGGCTGTGATATTACTAAAGAAACTGAACTTTATGTCGACAACCAAGCAGCAATAAAACTTGTTGAAAATCCAGTATTCCACAAACGAACGAAACATATTGATGTTCGCTACCACTTCATTAGATCCAAACATGAAGAAGGTGAACTTAAAGTGCATCATGTTTGCAGCTCAGAACAGCTTGCTGATATAATGACTAAACCTCTTCCACGAAACAAATTCCACTACTTAAGAGGTCTACTGAACATTTTGGATCGAGAGGGAGTGTTGGATTAGCGATAAAAAATTCGCGTGCAGTATTGGAGAATCGACCAATCAACGGCCGCGGCGGCGCTGCAGTCGACGTCAATATATATAGTCTTTGTCCCTCGCCTTCCTATATAGACTTGCCTTTAAAATGTTGCTACTTTAACATCTTGTTTTAAGTTACTTTGTTTAATAAATAATCTTTTATTCCTTGATTCAATCTCAAACTTCAACAGGAATAAATTAACACAAAGAAATAACGCGCCATCTATACATATAAAATAAAAGGATTTAAAAGCGCCAATGTTTCTTTTATACATAAAACGAACTTCTACTGTCCTTACTGCGATGAAAAAATATATTGGGAGGGCTTGGCTCATCAGTGGTGAACCCTCCCAGCGGTTTCGCCAATTTAATCCACCAGACCGCTTCTCAGAGCTCAAATATTGTATTGGATCATTCTGCTTTTATATGCTACACTGAAGGATGGAATCTTAGAAATGGTTTTCAAGTATACTATGGACATAAGCTTATAGGACAGTAGAATTATATTCAAATATTTGCTTCGAGCAATGCTCTTCAGCAAATCACAAAGACAAGATCATTAGGAATAAATTAACACAAAGCAATAACGCGCCATCTATACATATAAAATAAAAGGATTTAAAAGATTCCATCCTTCAGTGTAGCATATAAAAGCAGAATGATCCAATACAATATTAGAGCTCTGAGAAGCGGTCTGGTGGATTAAATTGGCGAAACCGCTGGGAGGGTTCACCACTGATAAGCCAAGCCCTCCCAATATATTTTTTCATCGCAGTAAGGACAGTAGAAGTTCGTTTTATGTATAAAAGAAACATTCGCGCTTTTGAATCCTTTTATTTTATATGTATAGATGGCGCGTTATTGCTTTGTGTTAATTTATTCCTAATGATCTTGTCTTTGTGATTTGCTGAAGAGCATTGCTCGAAGCAAATATTTGAATATAATTCTACTGTCCTATAAGCTTATGTCCATAGTATACTTGAAAACCATTTCTAAGATTCCATCCTTCAGTGTAGCATATAAAAGCAGAATGATCCAATACACTATTAGAGCTCTGAGAAGCGGCCTGGTGGATTAAATTGGCGAAACCGCTTGGAGGGTTCACCACTGATGAGCCAAGCCCTCCCAATATATTTTTTCATCGCAGTAAGGACAGTAGAAGTTCGTTTTATGTATAAAAGAAACATTCGCGCTTTTAAATCATTTTATTTTATAGATATAATAGTACTAGTTAGTTACCCGATTGTTCAGTTGGGAAATAACTTGTTCGTTCGATTATTCTGTCTATTTGTGTTTTATATAAAGGACATTCCTCTGAATTTGCTCTGTGTGATGAGGGCCTGTTTCTATACTTAGGATGTTGCGAACAGTTAAAGCATTTGGGAATTCCTGAGCAATCATGAACTCCACTGATTCCACATGTCCTGCATGTTGGGGTGTTAGGGCATTCTGCCGTTTTGTGGGTGGGGTTGAATTTCAGACATTTCTGGCATTGTTTCACCAATATCTTATCTACAACAACACAGCGCTCACAATCAGTGTATATTTTATTGTTTAATTTCCTAATGGTTTGATAAACCTTAGGAGACACTCGTAAAACTATGTTGTGGGTAGAGGTGTTAGATTTAGTGCAGAATAGCACTTTAATTTCGCTTTTCATATCCCTCAGTTCATCGTTCATCTGACAGATTGTTTCTTCGAAGGAATTTACTTGGGTGATTTTACTAACGTTTTTAACCATTATCGTAGGATCTCTTTTGGTCGGAACAAATGTTTTGCATATATTTGTTAGTTGGGTTGATTTGCATAATTCCTCTTTTAGAAAATTACATTCCTTCTCATCCGACGTTTTTATAATAATGGATTTTTTGGTATTTATAATTTTATTGATTCGAACTTTCTTATTCTCCTCTCTTAACACTCTGATCCTTTCAACAATAGCATGGTATACATCTTGATTTTTTCCTTCATCAAATGGCTGCGCTATAATTAAAAATTCTTTGTCACTAATTTTTTTACTCTCTATAGTATCTCTCGATGTCTGTGTTTTCAAAACCTCTGAAAAAGAGGGCCTCAGTGTCTTAAGTTCTCCCTTGAATTTGTCTAGTTTTTGATCAAGGACGTCACACACTTGAACAGAAAGTTGATCCACGAAATCCCGATTGTTAATATCCTTTAAGGCCGTAATACCATCTTTTGTCTGCTTTACCATTGTGGACAATGGACAATGGTATGGATCATGCTCATGTGGTGCAGAAGAAGAAAATCCTGTACATATTCTAATGGACTGTCGACTTGTAGAGGACTTGAGAGTCAAAAATCAAATAAATATAAATTGTCTAAACCAAATAGTTAATAATAGATATATGTATATAAATTTTAATAGATTTTGTAGAATGTTTTTAGTAATAGATAGCCTGGGCTGTAATAAATGGTAAATAGTTATATGCTGTAAATAGCTCTAAATTTCTGTTTGGAGAGTCTCCCGAGTTGATGACAAAGAATCAGAGGTGGTACGCATGCGCGGCGTAATAAAAAAGCAGAAAGAACTTTTACCAAGAAGGAACAACGACGCCATTTAAACGCGCGTCAAACATTTTCATATTTAATCCTTATGTTTTAATTAAAGTACCTAAATTTAATCCAATGTCAACCTTAAATTATCCAAGTTAAGTACACTATTTTGAACATATATTTAAGCAAGTTTTTCTACCAAAATGTTTATAAATAGTGTTTTTATTTACCGATAAGTTTTATTACATCTAGGTTTTTTTATCTAAAAGTTTGAATACCAACAAGTTTTTTTATCTATAAGTTTGATTACCAACAAGTGTTTTTATCTATAAGTTTTATTATCACTAAGTTTATTATCTTAAAGATTATTTATCAAAAGAAAGATTTTCTACCTATTAATTGAGCACAAGTCAATGTTATTTTTATCATTTATCTACAACACTGTTCTTAACTGTGATGTTCACTAATATTCATTATAGGGTAATTAAATCGTTAACTAACTGACAAATACGTTAATAATTTCTATTATAATAACTAAAATCATTTTAATAATTACTGTAAAAGCTCCCAAGCTTTTGTATGCATGCAAATATCCAAGACGGATATCGCGTGCTTTGTAAATGATAATAAATAAAAAAATATTATAAATATATGTTTGAATAAGTTTAAATGTTAAATAGAAACCAATAACTTATAAAACAGACACTATATAGAAATTCATAAATATTATTTTATTTTTAAATAATATTTTATTCATCAATTTTTGCTAACTGAGGGTCTTCTAATAGATATTCCTTGAGCTTATTTAAAACCGGATCTTTATTGGTTTCTTCTTCAATAATGAGGTGTTCCAATGGAGTTACATTTAAAAATGATATATCATGTGTCACCAAATCAATGTTGTCTTCCCTTGAATTTATTTCCTCAAGTGGAAGTCTTGAAAATGCATCCGCACAGAGCATGGTATCTTTATTTGTATATCTAATATCGAAATCGAAATTTGACAACTCTAAAGCCCACCTATGCAAGCGATTTGCAATTAATGGCGGAAGAAGTCTTTTGTTTCCAAAAACAGTCGTTAAAGCTTTATGATCACTCAAGTATTGTCTCAGTTTGGAAGTTGCAAACACAATAGCAAGTGCTTCTTTCTCAGTCTGAGAGTATTTGGCTTCTGCACTTGACAATGTTCTGGAAACAAAGGTGATTGGCTTCTCTTCCCCTTCCACAATATGACACAAGACCCCACTTATGCCATAGGCAGATGCATCGCAGGTTAAAGTTAATGGAAGCTTCATTGAATAGTGAATAAGCGCCTGGGAATTTAATAGAGTTAACTTCAAATTCAGAAAAGCCTTTTCGCATTGGCTAGACCATTTCCAACGATTGTCCTTCTTTAGGAGTTGATAAAGAGGACCAGCCAAGGTTGACATATTAGGTATGTATTTTGAATAGAAGCTTAACATCCCTAGAAAACTCTTCAATGATGTTTTGTCGAAAGGCTTTTTACACCTTTCTAATGCTCCCAATTTCTTTGAATCTGGTCTAACACCATCTTCATTTATAATATGACCTAGAAAACAAATGTCTTTTTTTAAAAATAAGCATTTTTCTTTATTAAGGGTGAAATTTAGCTCTTTCAATTTATCGAAGATCATTTTTAAAATTCTGTAATGTTCTTGTTCATCTTTAGAGCCAATGAAAATATCATCTAAGTATATCACCGTGTTGGGAACATCATGAAAAAGGCTGTCCATACACCTCTGGAAAAAGGCTGAAGCTGGACTGATGCCAAAAGGCAATCTATTATATCAGTAAAGTCCTCTATGGGTAGATACCACTAGCAGATTTTTTGATGCTTCATCCATTTCAATTTGATGATATGCGGAGGAGAGATCCAATTTGGTAAAAATCTTGTTTCCTCCTAGATTTCCCAACATAGTTTCTATAGTAGGTAATGGATATTTCTCATCTTCAATGCAATTATTCAAAGTATTTTTAAAATCACCACACAAACGTAGTTCTCCATTTGACTTTATTACCGTTACTAAAGGCGTAGACCAATCACTAGCATTAACCTTTTCAATTATTTGACTTTGTTCAAGTCTATCTAGTTCTTTGTCTATCTTCTCTTTAATGGAAAAGGGTACTGGTCTAAATTTAAAAAATTTGGGCTTTGCATTTGGCCTCAATGATATTGAACCTTTAATGCCCTGAATTGGTAAATCTTTATTTTCAAATACTCTTTTATATGCTTCTAAAAACAGTTCTAAATTTGAAATTACATTTATATTATTACAGATATCAAAAACGCAATTGGGCCAATCAGCTTTTAAAATTCTTATCCAATTTCTGCCCAGAAACGGCGTTTGGATATTAAACTGGCCTGTCACAATTAGAGGTAGTTTTTCCTAATAGTTTTTGTAACTAACATTTACCAAGCATTTTCCAAAAACTGGAATCAAATTTCCTGAAAAACTTTTCAAATGTCCACTGTATTTCTCTAGAGTGACATTTTTGAGATTTGTAAGAAAAAATTTCTTTGAAACTACAGACACGTCTGCACCAGTGTCAACCTCCATTATAGTGTCTGCATCTTCAATTTTAACGTTTACCAATATTTTTGGTGCGTTTTCTAATGTGTTGCACTGAATAGTATTCAATTTATTCAGATTGGGTTTATTCATTCCAGAATTTTGGGCTGATTTTTTATTCAAACATACTGGAGCAATGTGCCCTTTCTTATTGCAAATATAACATTGAGCATTTTTAAATTTGCATAACTTCGTATCGTGGTTAGACTTTCCACAAATTTTGCAAGGATTATTGTATTTGCATGGGAATTTAAAATTATTAGATCTGGCTTTCAACTTATCAATATCATGACCAGGATTTTTCATCAAATTTACTTGTGACTTCGCTGCGCGCCTCTACAGAATTTGCAATATTTATTGCACTATCAAACGTTAAAAAAGGTTCTGTTATGTCTTTATATTCAAATTACTGACATTTGTTTACACACAAATACAAAAACAATTTATTCTCGAAACATGTTTTGCTTACCACATGGATGATGATGATAAAACAGAATATAAAAAATCAATGATAATTAATACACAACAACTCCTCCCCATTAAGTCAAACACCAATCAGATGTCAAAAATCTTAGTAGGCTTCCTTATTCTTGAGGACCTCCTCAAGACAGGCTGCGGAGTCACTGCAGGAGACTCTATTGCTGGAGCATCTTGGGTTTCTTCGCTCTCAGGTGGCACTTGTGGAGTCGACGATGTAGAAGGTAAGGGTTCATTTTCTCCACAGCTCCTTACCTGATCCAAGTGTCTATTGATAACTCTTCCATCATCAGTTTCCACTTTAACTGAGACAGGGCCTGTTTTCTCACAGACCACTCCAGGTAGCCATTTAGGACCATGGTAATTTCTAGCCACAATCTCCTGTCCTTCTTCCACCGCTCTATGGGGTCTCCATGTTCTCATGAATTTTTCTTCTTGTTTATTCCTCTCCTCAGTGACAATTTCTGGATGACATTTATTCAGAAGACATTTTAAATTCCTATTCATTAGAAGCTGAGCTGGAGATTTTTGGGTTGTGTTATTGATAGTTATTCTCATTGTCAAGAGAGATCTAGCCAACCTGGTTGACCAATCACCATTGTCATTTTTCCTAAGAAAATTTTTCAAAGTTTGTATGGCTCTCTCTACCTGGCCATTAGAGGCAGCGTGATATGGAGCACAGAGAATGTGTCTTATACTGTTTCTTTTTAAGAATGTCTGAAATTGATCGGAAGTAAAAGAAGTTCCGTTATCCGAAACAATTACATCTGGCAAACCATGAGTAGCAAACATTTCTCTTAAAACTTTAATGGTAATTTCAGCAGAGGTTGATGGCACGATTTTTGCTTCTGTTCATTTTGAAAAAGCATCTACTGCTACTAAAAATAATTTTCCTTGAAAGGGACCAGCATGGTCGATGTGTAATCTTGACCAAGGTCTGGAAGGCCAAATCCAGGGGTATACACTAGTCTTTGGTGGATCATGACTACAAGACAAACAGATTCTACAATTAGATACCAATCTCTCAATGTCCTTGTCCATATTAGGCCACCAGCATAATCCTCGAGCTAATGCCTTAGTTCCCACTATACCAACATGGGTGTCATGCAAGAGATTTAAGATGTCTCTTCTCAACTTTTCAGGAATTATCACTCTGCTCCCCCACAGCAAGCAATCTTTGTGAACTGAAATCTCACTAGACCTGTTGGAAAAATCTTTAAATTTCTCCTCATACCTCTGCTCAGGCCACCCATTCATTGCCCAAAATTTTATCCTAGACAGAATAGGATCCTTATTAGTTAACTTTGCAACTTCAGAAGAACTAACAGCAGCATTTTCTGATTCAATGAAAAATACTTCAGGTGGGTTTGGAACTTCACTTGGTGATTCATTCAATGGAAGTCTACTGAGTGCATCTACATTCCCATTTGTTCTTCCTGGTTTATATTCTATAGAGTATGAATATGCAGACAGAGTTAGGCACCATCTTAACATGCGAGGTGATAAAACTTGAGGTATCGGTTTACTAGGGTTGAAAAGGCCAATTAGAGGTTTATGGTCTGTGAAAATTTTGAATTTCCTCCCCAGAAGATACTGATAAAATTTAGATACAGCAAATATTACTGCCAATGCTTCTCTATCAATCACAGCATATCTTCTTTCAGTTTTATTCAAGGTCCGGGAGGCGAATACAACTGGTCTTTCAACTCCATGATCTACTTGGGACAATATGGCTCCAATGCCATACTCAGAAGCATCACAGCTGACCAGAATAGGCAGATTATCATCAAAATGAGCTAGAACAGACTCAGAACTGATTAAGCTTTTAGCTTCTTTAAAGGCTCTTTGATGCCCTCTGTTCCATTTCCAAGGATTATTACTGTCTAAAAGTCTATGAAGAGGTTCAACTACTGTGGCTTTATTTCTTAAAAACCTCTCATAATAATTTAAAAGTCCTAAAAAAGACATCAATTCTTTTTTATTAGATGGTGGTCTGGCATCTTTAATTGCTCTCAACTTTTCTTCGGATGGATGAATTCCTTTATCGTCAATTTTCATTCCTAAAAATTCAATTTCTGGAACATAAAATTTACATTTATTTCTTTTAAGTCTGAGTCCTGCTTCCTTGAAACGCAAAAGAACTTTTTCTGTTTTTTTTTTAAGGTCACCACAATTTATTCCTGATATAAGGACATCGTCCAAATAAACTGCTACTCCATCAATCCCCATTAGAAGAGTGTCCATAAATCTTTGGAAGGTTCCGACTGCGGAATTCAATCCAAAGGGAAGACGTTTAACTCTATACAATCCTCTGGGCGTATTAATGGTAAGAATTTCAGAAGATTCATCATCCACCTTTAATTGTTGATAAGCTTGGGCCATATCTAATTTAGTAAATACCTTACCACCTCTTAGCCTGTCCAAAAGTTGTGGAATTGTGGGCAGTGGATATTTATCTGGGTTGGTATATAAGTTAACTGTTGTCTTGTAATCATGACAAATCCTTATTGTTCCATCATTTTTTAGAACCGTAACAATTGGTGATGCCCATTTAGAAAATTTTATTGGTTCAATAATTCCTTGCTCTTCCAGGGATTTCAGCTTTTTATCCACTAACTCTCTTAGAGCAAAAGGCACTGCCCTGGCCTTTACAAATTTTGGCACAGCATTTTCAGGGAGATCAATGTGAATTAAAGGGCCATTGTAAGCATCTATTTCTTCCTTGAACAATTCCTCGAATTCAGGAGATATCGGATTACTTCCATTTATATTCAAGAAATTTATTTTTAAATGGAACGCTCCGAACCATTGTCTTCCTAGAATATTAGGACCCAGTCCATCAGCGACCAAAATTGGCATGCTTTTTGTGCAATTTGCGACTTTAGCCATCACATTGAGTTTTCCTAGAATTTTTACTTTATCTGATGCCCATGTTCTTAAAGAAACATCAGATTTACTAAGTTGCGTCATTTTCCAGTACTTTAGATAGGTTTCTTTATTCAGTATTGAATACATACTACCCGAATCTATTAGCATTGCTATTTCATTTCCATCTAAATTTGCTGTAATGTAGAATGGACAAATTTCATCATCTGTTTTGAGGTTATTCAAAGATGGATCACTAAAACTATTATTTTTATTATGTAAATATGTAAGGTTATTTGCTTTTGTTAAACAAGCCTTTTGTAAATGACCTATTTTGCCACACTTAAAACATTTAGCATTTTGGAATTTACATACTTTTGGCAAGTGGTTGCCCTTGCAACGAATGCAAACCAGTTTGTTTACACTTCTTTTAAAAATATTAGAATTGACTTTATTTGGCTTAAACTTAGGCGATTCAAATTTATTTAATTTACTAATTACATTTAATTCTGGCATTTTTTCCTGTAGAATACTTGCATCTGCACTAGCCGATTCATCACACAGTGCCAAATTCACAGCTTTTTCAAAGGTTAAATCTTTTTCAGACAATAGTCTTTTAACCAGAAATTCATTTCTCAGGCCACATACCAGTCTATCTCTTAAGCATTCATCTAAATCAATAAATTCACAGTTTTCGCTTAATTTTCTTAGTTCAGCCACATAGGCGGATACAGATTCTGTGCCTTGATTCCTTTTATTGAAATGGTATCTTTGTACAATTACGTTTGGTTTAGGGCAGAAATGGCCAGTCAATAGCTTGATCAATTCGCTATAATCAATATCATTTAAAGGCTTAGGTGCGGCCAATGATCTTGCCAAAGAAAAAGTTTCAGGACCTATTAAAGTCAATAATATTGCCTTCTTTTGTTCAATTTTTTCAATGCCATTTGCCACGAAATAAAAATTAATTCTTTCGAGATATGCAATCCACCCTTCAGGCTTAGATAAATCGAAATTTTCAAGCTTGCCAAAACTCGCCATTTTAAAAAAAATATTTCTACTTAAAACTTTAAATATTTTATATTTAAAATTACTTACATATTCAATTAAGAATCGACATCCTCGTCGCCAAAAATTGTTATGTCTTTATATTTAAATTACTGACATTTGTTTACACACAAATACAAAAACAATTTATTCTCGAAACATGTTTTGCTTACCACATGGATGATGATGATAAAACAGAATATAAAAAATCAATGATAATTAATACACAACAGGTTCACTTAGCAGCCTTTTAAGCGTAGCTTCATCGTAGCAACCACTTACAAATTGGTCACACAAATTTTCATTTATGTCAGTAAATTTGCACTTGTCTGCCTGAGATTTAAGCCTCAAAACAAATTTTCCCACAGGCTCATTTTCTTTTTGTACAATCTTGTGAAATAAATATCTTTCATAGTGCTTATTTTTTATTGGATATAAATGGTTGGTTAAAACCTCTACTAAATCTTTATATTTAAGGTCACTTGGCCTACTGGGTACCAACAAATCGCGCAAAGTCTTATAAACATTAACATCAATAGACGTTAATAACACAGATACTTTGTCTGCTTCTAATGTTTTGTTCAATTTAAAACATTCTTCTAATTGTTCCAAATAACAATTTAGATCTTCACCTTCACGAAACCTTGGATAATTTGAATTAGTGGTGGCCATACTTACATTAATTCTTCGTCGCCATTTGATACGTTTATATTAAATGTTTAATATTAATGGTGAAAATTATTTTATAAGAAATTGCACTTTATATATATTTAAAGATAAATGAAAGATACACCATTTTTAAGCTACTATAATTATTTTATTCTTTTTACAATTCTTGCACACGTGCTCATTATATCAAACATGTTGTTGTCTACAAGATGATGATAAAAACAAGATGATCAAAACAGAGTAAAGTAATAATATATCACTGATATATTATCTTTAAACAAAACAGATCAGACATAAGTTTACCTGTGGTATATATTACAATCAGTCAAAAAGCAACTGCACAGAGTATCATCAGTGATAAATATGTGCTCACTGATAATTTACTATATAGGCATGCCAGCTGCCGTTACAGTTACTTTAAATTTATTTTATTCCATAAAACCAGGTGTAAGATGATATTTATGGTTATTTTAAAACTCAACATTCTAGTGTACACTTATTTTATGGAATAAAATTGATATGGAAGTTAGTGATAGGTAGGTTTGAAAAAAAAATCCAAAATCAGGTAAAATGTTTTGTTCAGCTTTAAACACGGTCATTTTATATTTTATTTTATTATTAAACTAAAAAATTTACATTTACTTATCAAATGTGATTTGAAACATTGGTATTTGAACGATATAGTTTTGTTATAATATTGTTATTCATCTTAAATTTTCTTTGAAATTGTGGAATATTGATAAAATATATAAAATATCATTATTGAATGTAGTATTTGTGAAGTCATGTATGCGTTTTATATAAAAGCAGAGCCAAAAATACTCTTAATAAATTCAAATATGATATATTAGCCTCTTCAAAATATCGAATATTTAATGATAAAATAATATTAAAATTAATATATAAAATATTAAATTAGTAATAAAAAGTATACAATTCTAAAAATCTATTTATAGATTAGTTTTAAAAATATTTTAATCAATATTATTTTTCTCTCTATGAATATTATATATTTTAAAAGTATGTTTGGCACCACCACCCAACGCCCCTTCCCCACCATTGCCGTTTATTTAGAACAATCTCTAAGGGTTATAAGAAACCAAGTTGTTTATTTATTTATAGTTTTAAAAAACTCGGGGCTTAATATTATTTTTAGTATAATACATTTATTAATATTAGCCCTTTTTACAAATTAAAATTATTTTTCTAGCTATTTTCGATAATTTTGATAACATAAGCCAGTGAGTATAAAAAATGCCTATTTTACTATTTGTCGAGCGTTCCCAGTTAGGGGTAACTTTGGTAGGCGGCGCTGTACGTTGCCACAGCCGTACCTTCGAGGTGTTTTACACTAGTTAAATATACAATTCCGGTGATATACTTTGAATTTTACCGATTTAAATATATAAATTTAAATTATAATAATAAATAAAAAAAAGATTTAATAGTTAAAAACACATTTTTTAAAAATAAAATATTAAACTAATTTTTCTAAAAACGAACATTATTTTTTTAAAATTATCTGAAACTAACCTAATTCAACTTATCTAAAACTAACCTTATTTAGCGAATAAACTAACCTAATTTAACCTATTCGAATCTAACCTATTTAAATTAATGAAACTAACCTTTTTTATAACATACCTGAACCCGTAATTACTGGCGTTCGGCTTGAAAGGCCGTGTGAAAATTAAAAATGTTTGCGAAATTTTCAAAATGCAATATTTTTCATCAAAATTTTAGGTATTTTAATAAAATGCATTTATTTGAAGAACTTTTCATTTTAAGAGAAATCTATTTTGTATATCCCGAGTTATTAAATCAAACGGCCTTTAAAGCCGAGCGCCAGTAATTACGTCACTGGGAATTTTAGCGCTCCTATTATTGGCCGTTTCACTTTTGGTTTTATAGACTTTCAAACGCAACAAATAAGTTGAGCATTCGTTTTTTTATTACTCTTGCTTCAATTATCTGCATTCTAAATTGTGTTTTGTGATTGTAATTTTGTATAATATAATAGAAGTTCGGTTCCACTTTTGGTTTTTCAAAAAACAAAAATTTGGTATCCTATGTCCCTAAAATTGGAAAATCTGTTATATTAGTCTCCACAATGCATTCGACCACAACAATTGATCAAGAAACTGCTGAACAATAAAAGCCCGAGATAATCACATTTTATAATATGACTAAAGGTGGTGTAGATGTAGTTGATCAGACATGTATTCAGTTGGAAGAAGAACCAAAAGATGGCCCCTGTGTTTATTTTTCAACTTTTTGGATGTGGTTGCAATAAATTCAGCAGTAATTTATAAGGCTGTCAAGCAAGACTGTGGAATGGCTCGAAAAGATTTTATAAAGCAGCTTGCTCTACAACTAATGAGAGATGCCTTGAATATGATAAATCAAGCCAAAAATTTGTCAAGAGATCTGCAAGTATTAATTCAGAAGCATGCTGGAACTTCATCACTTGAGGTAGGCAAATATATATTTGATATTCAAACGAAATATCAATAATATGTGTTATCTAGGAATCCACAAGCGGCAGTCCTTGGTCCAAAAAACGCAAAATATGCTACCTATGTAAAAAAGATCGTCGAACTCAATTGCAATTCAAAAAATGCAAAGAACCAATCTGCAAAGATCATTCTATTGAAATATGCTTGAATTGTGCACCTAATCTTGAATAAAATATTTTAGATAGAATTTTTAGAATATATATAGAATATTTTAGATAGAAAGAGTTTCTTGTACATTTTCATTTAATTTTGTTTAGAGCTCTGTTTATTCGAAAAAACAAAATATTTATTCTTTGGAAATTATGTGTATACGTTTAATTTCTTTTTATTTTATAAATAACATAGTTTATTATTGATTTTAAAAGACGGCCTGAGAGGCCGAACGCCAGTAATTGTGTAAGGAAAATAGGCGCCAGTAACTAAGGGTTAAACTAACCTAATTTATAGCCTATCAGAAACTAACCTAATTTATAACCCAATTAAAACTAACCTATTTTACCTATTGGAATATAACATAACGTCATGTTATTAAAAATGTATTGAGATTTTTTTTTACAAAGTTTATTAATCACATCTTATACAATATTTGTAAAATAAATATAAAACTTGTGAATAAATAAATGACTTGAAAATATGCCACTTAAAATATTTTATTCTAAACTATACCGAGATTTTTTTATAGAGAGAAATAAAAAATACATAATTGATTAGATACAAAAGTGTGAACCAGAAAGTCGATTTTTAAAAATGTTATTATTTAATATAAACGTATTTTAATTTAATTTTGAAATGAAAAGGTAGTGTAAAAATGTATATGAAGACGTTTACATTTGCCCAAATATTATTTAGATGTAAAAAATCATTTTTATATATATTACATTTTTTTAAATTAATATTTTTCAAACTGTAAATATAGATTGAAAAATATTAATTTAAAAAAATGTAGAGTACGAAATATTTCAATTCTTAGTTATATTTATATAAATTGTTTAAATATAAAGGGGGGCACACAAAATATATCGCTCTTAATCAAACTCGAGTGTAAAACGCCTCGAAGGTACAGTGGTGGCAACGTACAGCGCCCGCCTACCAAAGTTACCCTTATCTGGGAACGCTCCACTATTTGTTTGCTTTGACTAAAAACAAAAAAGCCTTTCTACTACCAAATATAAATAGTACCGGAACTGTATAGAACATTTATGGTGAGAGCAGAAGACAAAGGATGTGCAGTGCAGAAACAGCTAGCATGAAAGTTTTTAAAATGAGAACTAAAAATACACATGCAAATAATGTGTCAACTACAATATATGTATTTTAAAAATAGCACTAAATCAAACAATTATAACAGATTATATAAAAGGGCGTACCTGGATCTATAAAGGAAAAAAAAAACAATTTTTTTTCTTCAGCAGATCCAGGTACGCCCTTTTATATAATATTAATTAATGGATCGCCTTTTGACTCGCATTATAATAGAGCTTTAAAGTATAAAGGTAAATTCAATTCTGACACCTTACACCACTTATTATTCTTTCTTATCTCCACTCAATCATATTAGAGTATCAAACTTGTAAAGCTTGAGACTTTTGATGGTGTCTGCTGGGAATAAGTAGAGCTCATCAATGGATGAGTCAATAATGTTTTTTGGGGTTGCAGGTTGAGAATTGCACTTAGTACATGTGGGAAAACCTTGCAACCCTTTAGGAAGGTCATTGTTCATAGATGACCAGGCTTAAGTCTGGAAATCAATGACTCTTGTTCTCTTGGGAGGGCAGAATTGGTGCTTGTCCCTCCTGCTCTGTACCAGTCATGTGCAGCATTAGATTTCCATTCCTGCAGACATTGTGTTTTGATGGTACATTATATCTAAAATGTTAAATGTATTTATAATATAAGCTATATTATATAAACTACCTCTCTAATACTATGATGTATAGAAATATTGACAATTGAATCCGCTAACCTAACTTTTCTTGAACAAGTTAAAATGGAAATTTTTATAAATCAAAAAGTCTTATCAAAATTACCAGGGTTATTGCTCACTTCTTTGTTTACTACAGCTGGGTTTGGAATGTTAACATGAACTATCCTATATAAAATTTATCATATAAATTAATTTGAATAGAAATTTTTTGAAAATTATTTTATTTCTTTACACACATTTATGAATTTATATAATCTGGGTTATATATATTAGAAACACATAATGTAACAAGACCACATCCTCAAATAAACACAGTAAAACCCTATAGCCATGGTCTGTTTGATTTCACTTCTCAAAATTTTATATTGTATAATTAAAGAACAGCTATACACACTGGAAAATGCTGCCTCTTAATAAAGGCCACTTTATTTTATTTCCCAAAATTGGCCCATTTCCTTAACATAATGATGAATATTGAAAGAAGTCAATTGATGATAGGTTTTTCTTATCATTAGCATACATGTACCTCTATGTCAAATTAAAAAATAAAGAGAAAACTCCTAAGTGAGCTCATTAAATATATACATTAAGAAACAAATTTATTTTAAAAAACATTTTTATCCTTTAATATAATACAAAGTATTTTTCTTTCATTTCCAGTTTCTATTTATTTTCTGAAGTCTAGATTTTGTTTTGAACCTGTTTTTCAAACCTCTGTAGGCTCTAAGATAACCATCGTTGATGGAATAAAAATATTTTTCAAATATAAATTAAATGCCATCTATCGATAAAATTTATAACACTCAAATTTATTGGTAATTATTTTCTCTTTTATTAAAACCAATAAATATTGTCTCTACATACCTTACTGCAATGATAAAAGTTATTGAATGAGCGGGCTTGGCTCGTCAGTGGTGGTTCAATACAGCCAAGCCCTCTCATTCAATAACTTTTATCATTGCAGTAAGGTCTGTAGAGATAATATTTGATGATATTATTTTTAGCCAAGGTTAAACTAGTTAGATATTAAACTCTTCTAAAAGCGCATGCTAACACATACTATCTTAGCAAATGTTGGGGTTGATTCCTCTTTGTAACAATTTTTAATATTTTAAACAAAATTTATTTCTAGTAGATAAGTTACATTTTCTTATTTTAACATGTTCTGAAATTTTGCCTGTGTTGTTTCCCTTTGAAAAGCTTTGATAATGGATTTTTTCTAATAATAGCTTTTATTTTTTTGAACACCTTTCTTTGCCTTTTTTCCCCTTCATTTTGTAAGCCATTTGCCTTTTTTCTATTTCAAATTTGATGAATTCAAAGAGTTATTCAATAAAAAGTATAATATATAAAAACGTATATAACATGCAGGAAAAATGAATGTAAATGTAAGCAAACAATACCGCTAAATATGTTGTTTTAAAATCGTGTTCTGTGAGCTTAAACTTACTCTTTTTTTTATTTTAAATAATCTCTTGATTGCAATTTTAAGTTTATTAGTAGCCTAGTTGTTAAATTAGATTGATTATTTTGTTTGCAACCTAAAAATAGGTCAGTTATAGGGTAGTTCGTTATTTTAATCAAAGGTTTGTTATAACAATTGTATTTTTAATGGAATGGAATTGGGGATTACCGTATGTTGTAATAAGGGAAGGTTTGCTATATCCTGGGTTCTATTTAGGAGGGTTTTATTGAATATTGTGGGATTTATCGTGATATACTTTGTTACAGAAATAGAATATGTTATTATTTTGTATGTGTTCCAGTTACCATCAACATATATAGTCACGACCGTCTTTCCTGGCCTCTGTCACGGATACGCGCGCGCAGGGAGGTCACGTGCTCACCGGCAGCCAACGGGCGCGCGCCGCCGGCATTACGTCATAGATTATAAACACAAGGTAATACGGCCAAATAAAAAAATAGTGTGTGATAAGGCATAATTTGGATTATAGATTATAAACACAAGGTAATAAGACCTAATCCAAATAAAAAAATAGTGTGTGATAAGGCACAATTTGGATTATATTTAATACAGTTATCAGCGTCATGCACAATTCTGTCACGTTAAGTCACGTGTCAAGTTACGGTAAGTAGAAATTTAAAAATTAAAAAAAGATGCCGAAAAACGGGATCGAACCAGGGACCTTCAGATATTCAGTCTAACTCTCTCCTAACTGAGCTATTTCGGCTTATTTTATTTATTTCTATAGAAGCTTCTATCTTTATAATTATGTGTATATTTTCAAAAAGTCAATTCGCTTGCGCCTCTAGCGGTGAAAATGAGGGGTAATACCAGCTGACCTAATGTACATGTAAAGTTTGGAGCGGGACGTTTAACAAGAGTGACATCCACGGCTCCAATTTATAATTGTAACAAATAGTATTTGAATAAAACATTCAATCGGGTAAAACGCGGGCGTTGCCCGGGTCATTCGGCTAGTATATATATATAGGTGGGAAAATAAGAAATCAAATAGGAAGAGTTGCTGATATAAAAAAAGGCATACCCTGATGGCTCACATGAGGATTTAGATGGCAGAGCGCCATCTAGTCAAATTATTTGTTTATATTCACACAGATGGTGCTGTGTCATCAAAAATACTGTGAGGAGTCAGGGAATGTGTCTTTTTTTAAATTTTCAATAAATATATTTATAACATAGTTTGCAGGATGATATTATTCATGTACCAATATAATAGGGTTAAACCCGAAACCATGGTATACAGGTTGGCTTTTTTAAAATCTAACTATGATCACATCAAAAAGTATATTGACCTCATGAAACCTGATTTTCAGATTTTTTTTATACAACCTAAAATAATTTCTTGCTAATGATTAATGTCTGGTGCGGCATATCTCAGTGAATACATCCAGTATTTCCTTTGAGAGAAGCCAAGAATTCTGACCACTACTGAAGGAGAAATAGTGTACCAATTTAATGTAAAACTGCTAACTTGTATCAACCCAAATACATCAAGCATTTTTTCTCACAACCACATAGGAGAAAAAAATTATACCTGTTCATTCTTTAAAATTTGAACAATATACATGGAAAGTTTAATAGCCAGCCAGCAAAAACACTCTGGTGAAAAACCCCACCTTAGTCCCCATTGTGATTATAGGACAAATCACTCATGTACCTTAAAAAGACATATTAGAACCCACACTGGTGAGAAGCCCCATCTTTGTCCCCATTGTGATTATAGGACAAATCAATCTAGTGACTTGAAAATACATATTAGAACCCACACTGGTGAGAAGCCCCTTCTTTGTCCCCATTGTGATTATAGGACAAATCAATCTAGTGACTTAAAAATACATATTAGAACCCACACTGGTGAGAAGCCACAGCTTTGTCCCCATTGTGATTATAGGACAAATTACTCTCATGTCTTAAAAACACATATTAGAACCCACACTGGTGAGAAGCCTCAGCTTTGTCCTTATTGTGATTATAGGACAAATCAATCGAGTAACTTAAAAATACATATTAGAACCCACACTGGTGAGAAGCCCCAGCTTTGTCCCCATTGTGTTTATAGGACAACTCATTCTAGTCGCTTAAAAATACATATTGGAACCCACACTAGTGAGAAGCCCCATCTTTGTCCCCATTGTGATTATAGGACAAATCAATCTAGTAACTTAAAAATACATATTAGAACCCACACTGGTGAGAAGCCCCATCTTTGTCCCCATTGTGATTATAGGACAAATCAATCTAGTGACTTAAAAATACATATTAGAACCCACACTGGTGAGAAGCCTCATCTTTGTCCCCATTGTAATTATAGGACAAATTATTCTAGTCACTTAAAAATACATATTAGAACCCACACTGGTGAGAAGCCACAGCTTTGTCCCCATTGTGATTATAGGACAAATTACTCTCATGTCTTAAAAACACATATTAGAACCCACACTGGTGAGAAGCCCCATCTTTGTCCCCATTGTGATTATAGGACAAATCATTCTAGTCACTTAAAAATACATATTGGAACCCACACTGGTGAGAAGCCCCAGCTTTGTCCCCTTTGTGATTATAGGACAAATCATTCTAGTCACTTAAAAATACATATTGGAACCCACACTGGTGAGAAGCCCCAGCTTTGTCCCCATTGTGATTATAGGACAAATCACTCTAGTACTTTTAAAAGACATATTAGAACCCACACTGGTGAGAAGCCCCAGCTTTGTCCCCATTGTGATTATAGGACAAATCGCTCTAGTCACTTAAAAAGACATATTAGAACCCACACTGGTGAGAAGCCCCATCTTTGTCCCCATTGTGATTATAGATCTAATCAATCTATTGACTTAAAAAGACATATTAGAACCCACACTGGTGAGAAGCCTCAGCTTTGTCCTTATTGTGATTATAGGACAAATTACTCTCATGTCTTAAAAACACATATTAGAACCCACACTGGTGAGAAGCCCCACCTTTGTCCCTATTGTGAGTACAGAACAATAACCTCTAACAACTTAAGGAAACATATTAGAACTCACACTAATTAAAAGCCTGAACCTACTCCCTTTTTTGGAATTTCTATTATTAAATAAATTGTCCTACTTAGGTTTTCCTGTATATCAGATCCATTTTTTCACCATCAAATGTGATTAGTTTTTACTTTTTTTATTCTTTTCAATTGCCTACTCTGTGATAAATCCATGTATAAATCTATACATCTTAATAAAGGGTTTTGTGTTAGTTCATTTGTGCCCAGAAAGTTTAAGATTCTTCATTTTGTTCTTAGTATTTTCTAAAACTAATCTATATATATAAAATTGAATGTCTGTGTATGTGTGTGTGTGTCCTCTATGGATTCAAAAACCATACTTCCAATCGCCGTGAAATTTTGGGATATTATTAGGCATATCCCCGGAAAGGTTTTCGAAAAATAATTCCTTTAATATCCTTAGAGTTATTTGCAGATTTGTAGCTTTAACTCGCAAGCAGCGCCACGTTGCGACGGAGATAGGCTTAGGTCTGCCCCACCCCGTGAGAGAATGGATTCGTCCGGCCGCCGGCCGACAGTTCAAGTACCCACCGACCAATCAGGGCAGAGTTGGTGACACAGCTGTGCCAAGTAGACAAGAAAAAAAGCCTCGCGGGAGCTTGCCCAAGATGACCTCCGGGAACTTCGTCCATCTTCCATAAACGACCATGAATTTATTCAACCTTATCGAGTATTTTTCAAGGGCTCGGTAAAAAATGTTCACTAGATAAAACGATGATTTTGTAATGTAGAAAATTAGCAAAGACAAAATTCAGAATGACACGGCACACAGGGACCGGGAAAAAGTGATCACTTTATCAGTTTCAAATTATCAAAATATATCTATTTCTTTTTATAAGTTTATAGAGAATTGTTTTAACGAATGTTCGTTAGACAGACCTTTACTCGGGTACCGATTAATATTGATTTTATTCAACTTATCGAGTATTTTTCAAGGGACCGGGAAAAAATGTTCACTTTATCGAGAGATTTGTTAGACAAACCTTTACTCGGGTAAAACACGGGCGAAGCCGGGTACATCTGCTAGTTTCTAATATTGATAAGGCACAATTTGGATTATAGATTATAAACACAAGGTAATAAGACCAAATCCAAATAAAAAAATAGTGTGTGACGTTTCGGTAACAGTGTTGTTACCATCTTCAGACAACAGTACTTTTGTCTGAAGATGGTAACAACGCTGTTACCGAAACGTCACACACTATTTTTTTTATTTGGATTTGGTCTTATTACCTAATTTCTAAAAATCTATCTATAACCCAAAAATTTTCTCAACACTATGAATTTAGACTAAATACAAAAATGACCATTGCTTTATTAATAATTTTTAATTAGGAAGAAATGTATTTAAAATATTTTTGTTTGTAAATTTGTCAATTTTTTTCACACAAAATTATATTTCAACTCCATATTTCATATATTTTTAATAAATGGAAATTATCTTTGAAAATTGTAAATAAATTCTATTTGACACACATGAAGCATTTATTGAGACATTGTTCTACCCTCATAGTATTCACACCTCTAAAGAAAAGGAAATGTAAAATTAAAAAATAATAATAATTCACTCTTAATTAAAAGAATTATGATGCATGGATATACATAGAAGCCATAATTATGCTGATTGTCAATACATGTATTTACATGATAAATGAAAAGGTATCCAGGAGAAACAAGCAATGATAACAATGTGAAATTATCAATGCAAATCTCTTTTCTAATAATTGTTACTTTTTTGACTAAATAAATAAGGAATCTAGGGTTTGGTTTCTTTTTACAATTCTTTATTTCTTGAGCTTTCGGGCTAACATGCCCTTCAACATGGAAACCCAGAAGTACTACATTTAGCCAATGATACCATGCTGAATTTATATAAAAGTTTAGATATATATCTGTGATAAGGTCCTGTCCCACTCATCTGTGATGAGGTATCATGTCGACTCTCGCTATAGCTGTGGTAACCGAGGGTCAAACCAGTAGTAACCGAGAGGGACAGTCAGGGTGTGGAGAGTTTTCCAGTACCTCTCTGCACCTTGGAGGACCTTTAACAGTTCTCACAGAGTACAGTCAGTCGTGGTCAAGGCAAAGTAGAAAGCTTGGGAATGTCCACACACAAAAAACGAAGAGACACAGTTGTAGTAGGCAAGTTCCATGAACAGATAGGAGTCGAGCTAAGAGCAAGATGGAGAAAGAAGGTTTATTATTGTTTTACATGGTCGATGAGGTGGACCTGGCTGCAACCAACAAGGGCTCACACCGATGGTGAAGTGACTATCTAAGTAGGGCTAAAACCGAGTTTTTTTTATATACCATTCCCGAGGAGGGGGGAGGGAGACATGTGAGAATTTGGACTTGAACTTCCGCCGCAGTCTGCACCCTTTTACCTTGATAGCAACGGGCTTGCCAAATTCCTTTTTAGGGTTGATTTTTTCTCGACCTCTTGCTTAGCTCAGCTCTTAATCTATTACATAGTTTTATTTATTCATCCTCAGTTTGTACAAAGTACATTACATATGGTGATGCAATGACACATGTCAATCATGCATATAATTATTTATAGATGTGTTTCTATATACAACATGACAATCTTGTTACAAGTATTATACAATATAGGGTTGTTGGTTTAAATTACCATAGATGGGCCCTGGGAGTGATAGGGTTTTAAACGGGTAAAGCCTCTCTAACACAGGTAAGTAATTTAAATTTCTTTTAATTAATTTAAACTGTGAGGGTTAAAAAGGGCGATAACAAGTTGTTTTGTTTGGATATATCTAAAAATTATAAAAAATGAAACTTATGTTTAATTTAAATTAAAAGTATTCATTATGAAAGAGAAATTTAAACAAAAATTTTGTTTGATAAAAAAATAATGATGATAAAAAATAAAATGATTATCTAAGAGATTGTTGGCGGGCGTTGGAAAGGGTTAGGGGTTAAAAAATATGAAACTGTAAGTATTGCACATGCAATCAAATACTTAGATCCAGGTGCAAAGCGAGGATATAGACTCGAGCGTCTTCCTAGGCAATGTTTCACTTGTGATCCTGTATAAGGGTTATAGTGCTTTGTCACAATTGTAGGGTTATTGGGTTGAAAAGTTGTTGGACTTCTGCATCTCAATCATTGCTATATAACTCAACTCTTCTTCTATTACACAGTTTGATTTATTATTCTCAGTTTAAACAGAGTACAATACATATTGTGATGTAATGATACATGTCAATCATACATATAATTATTTACAGAGGTGTTTTTATTATTATCCCATTGTATAGTTATACAAGGCCACGGAGACCGAAATCATGGATTAAATTTATAATCTTGGTAGGGTTGGAACATAGGTCCTCTCTTGAGGCTCCCATACATTCCAAGAAGTGGTCTGGTGAGGCCTCTTTTGTCCTGGGGAAGGTCTTTACACCATCCTGGAAGAAGAGCGGTCATGTAAGGCTGCCAGTTTTGAGCCTGGGAATACAGGTTGCTAAAATACATTCAAGAATAGCTTGGTTCAGATACCAATGATGGAATGTTGAATCCTGTAATTTTGCTTGGATGCTAATTTTTCTTGTATGCATTTGCAGACTTATGAATAATATGTGAACCCATACATTGATAAATTGAAGGTCCAAAATAGGACAAAGTATCCATTCACACAGATTTGGGAAATATCAAATGTTTATTAAATCAATCAAAAATTCATTAGGGGATAAGTTTCTATATCAGTTTTCCAGAAAATGGATCCTTAAAGATAGTTGTAGGGTTTTAGATTTTTGGCCAAAGTTTTTGTAAACTCAACACTATGAGAATCTTAAAATTTCAGATAAAAGACCTGAGGCTAGCTCAACTGTCACATTTCCAGTCTTCCCACAATTTGAGACTTCTATTGTAAGGTTACCACTTATAAACATAGAAACATCGAGATATACATGTATAAATATATTTATATAATAAATATTCTAGTATAAAGAAATGGGCTATTCAAATTACTAACCATATTTAAATTTTCTACATACAGTGAAACCCCTCTATAGTGAACCCCAATGGGACAGAGCTTTTGGTTCACTATAGCCACGGTTTGGCCATTTTTTTTAATTTTCTAAATTTTTAGACCGTTTAATTAAAAAACAGCCATACAAACAGGAAAAGGCAGCCACTTAATAATGACCACTTTGTTTTAATTCCCTAAACTGACCTATTTCTTTATAGTAATGCTGAATATCAAAAGAAGTCATTTGTTAATAGGTTCTTCTTATCATTAGCATACATGTTTATATATAATTATTATTAATTGGCTTAAAAATTAAGCCAAATCCCCTAGGCAAAACCTTTTTAATTATATATTCAAAAGGTATAAGAGTATTTTAGAACATCTTTCTCAAATAATATAATACTATACTAGCCGAATGACCCGGGCAACGCCCGGGTTTTACCCGATTAAAGGTTTTTATTCAAATACTATTCATTACAATTATAAATTGGCACCGTGGATGTCACTTTTGTGAAACGTCCCGCTCCAAACTTTGTGTATTTTCTCTATATATATAAAAGTCAATGTCTGTCTGTCTGTTTCGCGATAAACTCAAAAACTACTGAACCAATTGGTACCAAATTTTGCATGTCGCTTTTTATATACCTGAGGAAAATTTTCGGCTGCATTTTGATTTGTATTTTTGGCTATTTCTTTTTTTCATTCGAAGAACTTTTTTTTACGCGGACTAATCCGGAATGGAATGAATACCTAAATATGGCCATTTTTTTTAAGCATCGGTGGTTCAGTGGTAGAATGCTCGCCTGCCACGCGGGCGGCCCAGGTTCAATTCCCGGCCGATGCCTTTTTTTTTACAATTTTAAAAACTCATTTATATTATATATAATATAAATATATATTATTATATCAACTATATTAATTAAATCAAATACCTAAACACTAATATAATACAATTTTTGCCATCACACACACTTTTTTCCTGTAGTTTGTGTTAATTCTGTATTGCTATTCTATGGCACTTCTAATATTTATTATTGATATACTTTTAGTATGAAGGAAATTGCACCCAAGGGATTTCTCGGGCGAAGCCGGGTCATTCGCCTAGTAAAATATAAAAATAAAAATGTAAATTTTCACAACGATATTTGAAAATTATATTATTTTGATTTTCAAATACTATTTGTTACAATTATAAATAGGTGCCGTGGATGTCACTCTTGTGAAACGTCCCTCTCCAAACTTTGTTTCTGAGAAGCGATATTTTTATAGAAAGATGATCTGGCTTTTGTTTTCTGCTCGAATGAATGTTTTTCTGTTAGAATTTTGTTCCTGCGTACAAAAAAATGAACTGGTTTCACCCGCGGTCTCTGCTTTTTGGAATATTTCCCGATATAATTTTATATCTGATAATCAAACCTAATACAGCAATATTGTCATCATCATTTTCTGCCTAAAAAAAAACTATTTTTGCCCAGAACCTGTCAATTTTATTTTTTATAGCGGATGTGTACCCGGCTTCGCCCGGGTTTTATCCGAGTGAAAGTTTGCCTAACAAATATTATTGATAATAATATTCCGGAACACACAGAATATTATGATAATAATGATAATAATATTCGTTGCATTATATATTTATATAATATATAAAATATATTTTTCGAGCAAACATATCCACTCTCTCTACTGAATATATTTTTAAAAAGATATATATAAATGAAAAATATCTAGAGATAAACTACACGATCTTAGCCAAAAGGCAGAGAAATGATATTTTATATATAGAGATGACCTGGCTTCGTGTGTGTCTTATGCTCGAGCGAATGTTTCGCAGGTAGAATTTTGTTCCTGCCTACTGAAAATTATCTGGCTTCGCCCGTGGTCTGTTTTAGTGAATATTCCCATAAAGAATTTTGTTTATGTCAATCAAGCATGATACAGCAATATTGTCATCATTTCTGACTAAAAAAATATTTTTGCTCAGTACCTGGTTATTTATAATTTTTCTTGGTTAAAGCGCGACAAAAAACTTCCCAGATTTAACTCTCTGTCCTGTTCAAATTTCAGCGAGTTTAGTTACATATTGAGGGCGTGCATAGCCGTCAAACATATATATATTGAAGCGATGCAGCAGAGAAATAGAAGAGAAGACGCCAAGAGAAGTAGAAGGGAAGAAAGTATGCAGAGGCCCCGTCGAGGAAGTGTGGATTGACGAAATTCCAGGGGAGGGGGTGGCAGACAGTCGGAGGCAGACAGTGCGGGCAGTCCAGCTGGCGTCGCCGTGGGGAAGGGATCAGCCGAGCCCAGCTGGTGCCGCAGTGGAAGGAAGCTGGCCGGCCTGCCGGGGATTGGTGTGTGCCGAGAAGACTGTCTGGCAGAGATAGCAGTCTGGAGGGAAGAAGTTTGTCTGATGACAACGGGACCTGCAGCAAGGAGAACGGCGGTGGTGACAACAGACGCAGCAGGTGGGCACCGAAGACGGTAGCGGAGAAGGATCCCTCTAGTGGCGGACATTGAAGGCAAGTTAATCTTCTACTGTATAGTTACTTATATCCCTTTCAAAGATCTGGTAATAAATCCATAGTACTAAGCTGTATCCAAAACGAACTCACATTGTCTTCTCAGTAAACCTTGAACGCAAACATCGACGGCTGAGAAGCGTCGTAACATTTGGTGTCAGAAGTGGGATACAGCTTAGTTAATTTTAATTGAAGATTTTATTTTGCGCTAATTTAAAAAGGAAAATGGAAAAACTAACCGACCTCGAAATTGAAAAATTCACAAAATTGCTCAGACTATTAAGCCAGAAAGTAGATGAGCTCGGAGAAAACTTGGATACTCGATTGAGCCGACTGGAGCATATTCGGAATGTCAAACGTTCTGCCACACCCATGTCTTGCGAAGTTAAGTTCAATGTACTACCGCCAGAAAATCCTGATGGCTTTTCAAAACCAATCACAGCAACCAATAGCCCACGTATTCAATGTCTGAGGGGACAAAAGACGATTCCAGGTGATGAAGATCCCGACAAGACCATCACAACAAAGATCATCACGTCAGGAGACGTAAGTGAACTGCCAGAATCTACGCTAGAAGATTCTCCCGTGATCCAGAAGTCCGAAGAGTGTCGACCACAGGAAATGATCCAGACTGGTTGTGTAGCGGAGGAGGATGAGCTGATCGCCTCCGACAACGGCTGTGGCACGAGTGTTTTGTATAAAATCAAGCGGACGGAAGGAGAATGCCCTCAAGGTGATATACAGAGCGAAAATTCCACCCCTGGGATTCTTTCTGAAATACTCCATGAGAACAGCAACGATCTTGGCGAGCTGCAGTGCGACGGCGTGGCTGACTTCAGCGACAGTGTCAGACTGTCAGGGACTACAGCGGCGATCCAACTGGACGGGACGGAGCTGGATGCTCCGTGGAAGTGCGACAAGGCTAGATGGCCGAAGCACCCTGAAGTTGGAGCCGGCAACCCGACTGAACGGGATAGAGCATTGGACGCTCTGTGGAAGTCCGACGACAATGTCTGTGACGCGGAAGTCGCGCGCAATGTGTCAGTGCCGTCGTCTGCAATGCAAGCTGAAGAGATGTGCCAAGAATGTGTACCATTCATCTTCGTTCCTTCGCCCGACAAGGTGCAGATCAAGCAGCCACCGCCTAGGAAAAGTTCTACCGACCTTGAGACTGCCACGGGATCCGACACCTCCAGAAGGTTTAAGAAATTCACAGGCCTGTGCGTGGTCGGCACTGAGGAGCCCAGGTTTGAAGGGTTAGGAAAAAGAGAGCCTCTAGAGCAAGAGAATGTGAAACCTAAAGAAGAAAAGGGAGGCCACGACATGGACAGCGTGGATCGGGTGGACGAATCCACTGTAAAGATCGGCGATCTACAGCCCCGTCGTGGAAGGAAGCGGCGAAAGCGCAACACAAACGATCACAACCCTTTGTACATTGTGGCTACAGAGTGTTCACAAGGAGAATTCAAAATATCAGATGGGAGCATCGTAGGCAGTGAAATATGGCCGCCATCTTGTGGAGAACCACCGCCCTGTGCTAGACAGCGAGACCAATCAATGGCGTCGGCACTGGTTCAGAGTGGAAAGAAAGCCCGAGTTGAGATGTGGTTCTGCAAACAAGGGTTGGTGTTAACCCTGCCGCTACGCTTCCGGGAGGCGGACGACCCTCATGTGGCCAGAGACGTCAGGGAGATCAAAGGGCCGCCGATCAGCGCCTCTGGTGAAATCAGCCTTTTCGGGACGAAAAGGATTGAGAAGGGGGCAGTGAAGCGATGCAGCAGAGAAATAGAAGAGAAGACGCCAAGAGAAGTAGAAGGGAAGAAAGTATGCAGAGGCCCCGTCGAGGAAGTGTGGATTGACGAAATTCCAGGGGAGGGGGTGGCAGACAGTCGGAGGCAGACAGTGCGGGCAGTCCAGCTGGCGTCGCCGTGGGGAAGGGATCAGCCGAGCCCAGCTGGTGCCGCAGTGGAAGGAAGCTGGCCGGCCTGCCGGGGATTGGTGTGTGCCGAGAAGACTGTCTGGCAGAGATAGCAGTCTGGAGGGAAGAAGTTTGTCTGATGACAACGGGACCTGCAGCAAGGAGAACGGCGGTGGTGACAACAGACGCAGCAGGTGGGCACCGAAGACGGTAGCGGAGAAGGATCCCTCTAGTGGCGGACATTGAAGGCAAGTTAATCTTCTACTGTATAGTTACTTATATCCCTTTCAAAGATCTGGTAATAAATCCATAGTACTAAGCTGTATCCAAAACGAACTCACATTGTCTTCTCAGTAAACCTTGAACGCAAACATCGACGGCTGAGAAGCGTCGTAACAATATACTAGCCGAATGACCCGGGCAACGCCCGTGTTTTACCCGATTGAATGTTTTTATTCAAATACTATTTGTTACAATTATAAATTGGCGCCTTAAATAAATGCATATATTAGTTAATAACTATAGCCTATGTGCTTTATCTGTCTATGTACTGTTGGCTTCCGTAGGCGTCTCTTACTGGGAAAAAGAAAGAGAGGATTCCATTTAGTTATTAACTAATATATGCATTTATTTAAGGAGCGACCCGCTCCAACACAATAGTTACAAAAACAACAAAGCGAGTGGGGGGGGGGGCAAAGGTGGCGTTTTCGTAGCCAACCAATAGGAGAGCGCCATTCCAAAAAAAAGCAAACGGTGACAGAGATGAAAAAGAATTGATGACGCTCGTAACTGTATATAGAATATATATACTAGACAAATGTTCGGGCAACGCCCGGGTTTACCCGATTAAATGTTTTATGCAAACACTATTCGTTACAATTATAAATTGGCGTCGTTTATGTCACTCTTGTGAAACGTCCCGCTCCAAACTTTACAGTCAGATTAGTTACGAAATAAATCTTCAAATCGAGCGAGCGTCTATAAATATTTCGATTTAGATCAAGTATTCTAATTATTAAGCGAACTATTATTAATAAAATTTTGAGAAGATTTCGATTTTAAACGTATTTATAACCTTAATAGAGGGCGCTGTTCGTGAGCTAAGTAGAATAATTTGAATATATAGTTTTAATATTTAATTTATATATAATTTAAAATAGCCTATCGTTTTCCGCATATTTTTTTATCCTATGTATGGTAATTTTGGTATTGTAAAAAAAACTTTGCTTCAACAATATAAAATAAAAACACCCAGGCTAAGTTTCACACAAAGGTTGTGGAAATACGCAGCGCTTGGCATCATAAATATTCGCATGTAAAGCTTTTTCAGGCCTTACATATTTCTAACGACCTTTTTGAAATAGGTTTTTGAAACATGGAAATTATAATACTTCAAATAAATAGAAATAGAATGAACACAAATAAAACATACCAAATATTTCGAATTAGAGCAGTTATTTTAAACAGCGAATTAGATCAGTTATATCTAAAAATGAAAATATATAAATAAATAAAACCTACCAAATATTTCAAATTAGAGCAGTTATTATATAAATATTTATATTATATGTGTTATTAAGCGAACTATTATTAATAAAATATAAACGTATTTATAACCTTTTAGTACTTGATAGAGGGCGCTGTTCGTAAGCTAAGTAGAATAATTTGATTATATAGTTTTAATAATTGATTTATATATTTTTTAAAATAGCCTATCATCTTCCCCGTTATTTTTTACCTATGTATGGAAATTTTGGTTTGAATTAGTGAACTACTGCGAATTTGTATACCGGACATACCAACACACAAACATTCATTTTTATATATATAGATATATATATATATATATATGTTCCCGGCTTCTCCCGATTTTTACCCGAGTGAAAGTTTGCCTAACAAACTTTTGTTGAAACGATTCTAGCAAACATCCAATCCCTACTGAATCTATATTTGTCCATACTCTTGATAATTTGAATTGTTTTCCCGGTCCCTTAAAAAATACTCGATAAGTTGAAAAAATTCAGTATTAATTGGTCCACTCGGTATTTTGAAGTTGAAGGAATAGTATCTTGCCAAAAACGAAGATTTGTAAATAGCTGTATTTAGCGAATGTACCCGGCTTCGCTCGGTTTTTCCAAGTTAAAATTTGTCTAACGAACTTTTGTTAAAACGAATTTAGAAAACATCCAATCCACCTATATATTGATTTATAAACATATATAAATATTGTTATATACGTTTAAATATATTTTTTAACATAATTTTTTTAAAACATTTATTATATTTTAAATAAGATATTGTCACTTTTGTGAATTTGATAATTAATTATTTCTTTTTTTCTCAATGAATTATATATATTAAATCAAAAATTCACTTTTGTTATCATCATCACATACAAGGTAAATTTTTTATATAAACAAACGATAATAAACAACAACAATGTAATTTGCATTTTCATCATTATAAAACAACAACAAATTAAATTAACAATGCAAAAATATATTTTAACATTTACACAAAATCGTTACATTATTTTCTTTAAATATATATTAATATTATAATGCCAAGTTTTTTACGTCATTGGAATATTATATTACTAAATTCACAAATTAAAAATATTATACTTGGAACACATTTTAAGCATTGCTACAATTTATAAATATAATTTCACCAGATGCCGCTAGAGGCGCTGCTTGCGAGTGAAAGTAGAAAATTTGCAAATAAAATTGCAAAGAATATTTATTTCAAACCAAATTCAAACCAGAAACCTTCCCAGTAGTATAGTAAATAACTTCCTAAAGTTTCACGGCGATTGGATAATCTTACCTTTTAAAAACATTCATCATGTGAACAAACTAACATTAATCGTGTAAGCCAACCACGTGTTAATTATTAACCAATCAAATTCATTTATCGTTTCAGATGAATTATTTGAAAGCTACTCTTTCTATTTAAAAAAATGCCTAGGCCAAAATAAAAATATTACAGAAAAAAACAGCCATGCATAAGAAAGATCAAATTGGATGGTGCAATTTGCCTTCCTCGGGCCATTAAAAGTTCTTCCCAGGATGTAGGATGAATCATTGTCACTGAACACTCCTTCAAGCCTCAGGGTAAATCAGCATAATGTGCAATTGGTCTGTAGGATCCTGCACATCCAACATTTTGCGAGAACCTTGTTTCCTCAGATTCACCCTTATAATGTTGATTGTTGGGTCAGAGTCCAAAATGGACCCAACATGGTGAAGCTTGCCTCTTCCCAAAATCTTTTGACACTTAAAAATGGGATCTCTATTTTACTATATAAAACACAGGGCGCCTCTCAAACGTCAAAACGACGCCATCAATTGACGTCGCCGAAAACTAGCGGCTTCGTCTTGGTGATAAAGCCACAACACAAGCTTTGGTAAACATGAGGAGCGTCCACCTCTAGGTGGACAAAGGGGTGTTTAGCTGGCAAAGTGGCTGGGCCAAATCTAAGGCCAAAATATAGATGGAAATGTCCTCCTGGCAAAATTTACATCTCTAGTTGTAGAGATTTTCTAAATAAGTTTTTGGTAATATTGTAGTGTAGAAATCAAGTCTTTGTATATCTGAAGGCGTGTAACTATTTATTGATGACGTCATGGCGACTAGTTGATAATTATTAACAAAACTATCTTCAGCTAGAGAATCTTGAGCAAGCAAGCAAAGAGATATTTTGATCATTATTTTACATAAACAGATTAATATATATTTATATAATCTGTTGAATATATTTTCATTGAATAATTAAATTAAATAATAAATTATTTCTTCGCCACATAGCCTCCTCCTAAAAAGAGCATCGACCTGATGCTCAGCAGGAGACTTACGTCATCAGTCTCAAGAACTAGTAATAGGGCCAGGGATCTTTTCAGGTGACTGTGGTGGATGTCTTCTTTCAGTTGAGATATCTTCTTCATGAGGGCTTGGCAGATCTATATTTACATCAATGTAGTTTTTTCTTATTTATACTGTGGTCGGCAAGGGAGGATTTCCTAACTTTGAGGCCTCACCTCCAATATGGTCTATCATCTAGTTTTCATGGCGGGGCGACCAGCTAGATCTTCTAGCAGGTGAGAAATTTTGTCTGTTTCGACCTGTGTAGGGCTACGGTAGCGACTGAAATTTTTCCTCGATGATTTATCGTTGGGTTCCTGAGATTCGGCTAGAGAGTTGTAGAATTCCATTGCGTCTTGCTTTCATTGTGTCTTCCTGTCGCGGCAATAGTGGACGACGTGACCTGGGCGTCCACAGTAGAAACAGATTGGCTTTCACCAATTTATTCACCAATTTGATGCATGAGAGAAGAGGGGGGAATAATAACACATATATTCAATTGGAATATATATATATATAAAAGTCAATGTCTGTCTGTCTGTTTCGCGATACACTCAAAAACTACTGAACCAATTGGTACCAAATTTTGCATGTCGCTTTTTATAAACCTGAGGAAAATTTTCGGCTACATTTTGATTAGTATTTTTGGCTATTTCTTTTTTTCATTTGAAGAACTTTTTTTTACGCGGAGTAATCCGGAATGGAATGAATACCCAAATATGGCCATTTTTTATAAGCATCTGTGGTTCAGTGGTAGAATGCTCGCCTGCCACGAGGGCGGCCCAGGTTCGGCCGATGCATCTTTTTTTTTTACAATTTTTAAAACTCATTTATATTATATATAATATAAATATATATTATTATATCAACTATATTAATTAAATCAAATACCTAAACACTAATATAATACAATTTTTGCCATCACACACACTTTTTTCCTGTAGTTTATGTGTTACTTCTGTATTGCTATTCTATGGCACTTCTAATATTTATTATTGATGTACTTTCAGTATGAAGGAAATTGCAATCGGGGAATTCTCGGGCGAAGCCGGGTCATCCGTCTAGTATATATATATATATATAAACATAAAATAAAACTTTTGAAGGACTATTGCTGATGGCCGAAAAAATGAATATAAAGGAATAGAAACTTACTGTAGGGGGAAGCCACCAACCAGTGGCTGTACTGTCAGCTTCTAGTATTTGTGTAGTCATGTGTGGGTTTTATATAAGCAGCGCCAAAAATAATCTTAATAAAATCAAATATGATATATTATGCTCTTCAAGATATCGTATATTTAATCAATATTATTTTTCTCTCTATGAATATTATTTATTTTTAAAATATGTTTGGCATCACCCCCATTGCCGTTTACTCTAAAAAAAATCTCTAGTAGTGTTATCTAACCAAATTGTTTATTTATTTATAGTTTTAAAAAACACTGGGCTTAATATTTTTAGTATAATACATTTATTAATATTAGCCCTTTTTTCAAATGAAAATTATTTTTCTAGCTATTTTCGAGAATTTTGAAAACATAAACCATTGAGTATAAAAAATGCCTATTTTACTATTTGTTTGTTTTAACCAAATCAAATAAAACTTTCTACTACAAAATATAAATAGTACCATAAATATATAGAACATTTATTGTGAGAGCAGAAGATAAAGGATGTGCAGTGCAGAAACAGCTAGCATGAAAGTTTTTAAAATGAGAACTAAAAATACACATGCAAATAACGTGTCACCTACAATATATGTATATAAAAAATAGCACTAAATCAAAAAATTATAATAGAACTTTAATTTAAGAATTTAAATTTAATTCTGACACCTTACACCACTTATTCTTCTTTCTTATCTCCACTCAATCATATTAGAGTATCAAACTTGTAAAGCTTGAGACTTTTGATGGTGTCTGCTGCGAATAAGTAGAGCTCATCAATGGATGAGTCAATAATGTTTTTTGGGGTTGCAGGTTGAGAATTGCACTTAGTACATGTGGGAAAACCTTGCAACCCTTCTGGAAAGTCATTGTTCATAGATGACCAGGCTTAAGTCTGGAAATCAAAGACTGTTGTTCTCTTGGGAGGACAAAATTGGTGCTTGTCCGTCCTGCTCTGTACCAATCATGTACCAATGTACATGCTGTACCAATGCTGTACCAATCATGTGCAGCATTAGATTTCCATTCCTGCAGACATTGTGTTTTGATGGTACATTATATCTAAAATGTTAAATGTATTTATAATATAAGCTATATTATATAAACTACCTCTCTAATGCTATGATGTATACAAATATTGACAATTGAATCTGATAACCTAACTTTTCTTGAACAAGTTAAAATGGGAATTTTTATAAATAAAAAAGTCTTATCAAAATTTCCAGGGTTATTGCTCACTTCCTTGTTTACTACAGCTGGGTTTGGAATGTTAACATGAACTATCTTATATAAAATTTATCATCTAAATTAATTTGAATAGAAATGTTTTTGAAAATTATTTTATTTCTTTACACACATTTATGAATTTATATAATCTGGGTTATATAGATTAGAAACACATAATGTAACAAGACCACATCCTCAAATAAACACAGTAAAACCCTATAGCCATGGTCTGTTTGATTTCACAATTTTATATTGTATAATTAAAGAACAGCTATACACACTGGAAAATGCTGCCTCTTAATAAAGGCCACTTTGTTTTATTTCCCAAAATTGACCCATTTTCTTAACTTAATGATGAATATTGAAAGAAGTCATTTGATGATAGGTTTTTCTTATCATTTACATAAATGTACCTCTATGTCAAATTAAAAAATAAAGAGAAAACTCCTAAGTGAGCTCATTAAATATACATTAAGAAACAAATTTATATATTTTTAAAAACATTTTTATCCTTTAATATAATACAAAGTATTTTTCTTTCATTTCCAGTTTCTATTTATTTTCTGAAGTCTAGATTTTGTTTGAACCTGTTTTTCAAACCTCTGTAGGCTCTAAGATAACCATCGTTGATGGAATAAAAATATTTTTCAAATATATATTAAATGCCATCTATCGATAAAATTTATAACACTCAAATTTATTGGTAATTATTTTCTCTTTTATTAAAACCATTAAATATTGTCTCTACATACTGCAATGATCAAAGTTATTGAATGAGCGGGCTTGGCTCGTCAGTGGTGAGTCAGTACAGCCAAGCCCTCTCATTCAATAACTTTTATCATTGCAGTAAGGTCTGTAGAGATAATATTTGATGATATTATTTTTAGCCAAGGTTAAACTAGTTAGATATTAAACTCTTCTAAAAGCGCATGCTAACACATACTATCTTAGTAAATGTTGGGGTTGATTCCTCTTTGTAATAATTTTTAATATTTTAAACAAAATTTATTTCTAGTAGATAAGTTGCATTTTCTTATTTTAACATGTTCTAAAAATTTGCCTGTGTTGTTTCCCTTTGAAAAGCTTTGATAATGGATTTTTTCTATTAATAGCTTTTATTTTTTTGAACACCTTTCTTTGCCTTTTTTCCCCTTCATTTTGTAAGCCATTTGCCTTTTTTCTATTTCAAATTTGATGAATTCAAAGAGTTATTCAATAAAAAGTATAATATATAAAAATGTATATAACATGCAGGAAAAATGAATGTAAATGTAAGCAAACAATACCGCTAAATATGTTGTTTTAAAATCGTGTTCTGTGAGTTTAAACATACTCTTTTTTATTTTAAATAATTTCTTAATTGCAATTTTAAGTTTGTTATTAGCCTAGTTTTTAAATTAGATTGATTATTTTGTTTGCAACCTAAAATTAGGTTAGTTATAGGGTAGTTCGTTATTTTAATCAAAGGTTTGTTATAACAATGGTATTTTTAATGGAATGAAATTGGGGATTACCGTATGTTGTTATAAGGGAAGGTTTGCTATATCCTGGGTTCTATTTAGGAGGGTTTTATTGAATATTGTGGGATTTATCATGATATACTTTGTTACAGAAATTTGAATATGTTATTATTTTGTATATGTTCTAGTTACCATATATATATATATAGGTGGGAAAATAAGAAATCAAGTAGGAAGAGTTGCTGATATAAAAAAGGCATACCCTGATGGCTCACATGAGGATTTTAGATGGCAGAGCGCTATCTAGTCAAATTTTTTGTTTATATTCACACAGATGGTGCTGTGTCATCAAAAATACTGTGAGGAGTCAGGGAATGTGTCTTTTTTTTAAATTTTCAATAAATATATTTATAACATAGTTTGCAGGATGATATTATTCATGTACCAATATAATAGGGTTAAACCCAAAACCATGGTATACAGGTTGGCTTTTTCAAAATCTAACTATGATCACATCAAAAAGTATATTGACCTCATGAAACCTGATTTTCAGATTTTTTTTATACAACCTAAAATAATTTCTTGCTAATGATTAATGTCTGGTGCAGCATACCTCAGTGGAAACATCCAGTATCTCCTTTGAGAGAAGCCAAGAATTCTGGCCACTACTGAAGGAGAAATAGTGTACCAATTTAATGTAAAACTGCTAACTTGTATCAACCCAAATACATCAAGCATTTTCTCTCACAACCACACAAGAGAAAAAATTATACCTGTTCATTCTTTAAAATTTGAACAATATACATGATGGAAAGTTTAATAGCCAGCCAGCAAAAACACTCTGGTGAGAAGCCCCAGCTTTGTCCCCATTGTGATTATAGGACAAATAGCTCTAGTAACTTAAAAAGACATATTAGAACCCACACTGGTGAGAAGACCCAGCTTTGTCACTATTGTGATTATAGGACAAATCAATCTAGTGACTTAAAAATACATATTAGAACCCACACTGGTGAGAAGCCCCATCTTTGTCCCCATTGTGATTATAGGACAAATTACTCTTATGTCTTAAAAATACATATTAGAACCCACACTGGTGAGAAGCCCCAGCTTTGTCCCCATTGTGATTATAGGACATATCAATCTAGTAACTTAGAAAAACATATTAGAACCCACACTGGTGAAAAGCCTCAGCTTTGTCCTTATTGTGATTATAGGACAAATCAATCGAGTAACTTAAAAATACATATTAGAACCCACACTGGTGAGAAGCCCCAGCTTTGTCCCCATTGTGATTATAGGACAAATTATTCTAGTAGCTTAAAAAGACATATAAGAAACCACACTGGTGAGAAGCCCCAGCTTTGTCCCCATTGTGATTATAGGACAAATCATTCTAGTAACTTAAAAAAACATATTAGAACCCACCCTAGTGAGAAGCCACAGCTTTGTCCCCATTGTGATTATAGGACAAATTACTCTCATGTCTTAAAAATACATATTATAACCCACACTGGTGAGAAGCCCCAGCTTTGTCCCCATTGTAATTATAGGACATATCAATCTAGTAACTTAGAAAGACATATTAGAACCCACACTGGTGAGAAGCCCCATCTTTGTCCCCATTGTGATTATAGGACAAATGATTCTAGTAGCTTAAAAAGACATATTAGAACCCACACTGGTGAGAAGCCCCAGCTTTGTCCCCATTGTGATTATAGGACAAATCATTCTAGCCGCTTAAAAATACATATTGGAACCCACACTTGTGAGAAGCCCCAGCTTTGTCCCTATTGTGATTATAGGACAAATGATTCTAGTAACTTAAAAATACATATTAGAACCCACACTGGTGAGAAACCCCACCTTTGTCCACACTGTGAGTACAGAACAATAACCTCTGGCAACTTAAGGAAACATATTAGAACTCACACTAATTAAAAGCCTGAACCTACTCCCTTTTTTGGAATTTCTATTATGAACTAAATTGTCTTACTTAGGTTTTCCTGTATATCAAATCCATTTTTTCACCATAAAATGTGATTAGTTTTTACTTTTTTACTCTTTTCAATTGCCTACTCCGTGATAAATCCATGTATAAATCTATACATCTTAATAAAGGGTTTTGTGTTCATTTGTGCCCAGAAAGTTTAAGATTCTTCATTTTGTTCTTAGTATTTTCTAAAACTAATTTCTAATAATCTATCTATAACCCAAAAATTTTCTCAACGCTATGAATTTAGACTAAATACAATAATGACCATTGCTTTTTTAATAATTTTTAATTAGGAAGAAATGTATATAAAATATTTTTGTTTGTAAATTTGTCAATTTTTTTCACACAAAATTATATTTCAACTCCATATTTCATATATTTTTAATAAATGGAAATTATCTTTGAAAATTGTAAATAAATTCTATTTGACACACATGAAGCATTTATTGAGACATTGTTCTACTCTCATAGTATTCACACCTCTAAAGCAAAGGAAATGTAAAAAATTTAAAAAATAATAATAATTCACTCTTAATTAAAAGAATAATGATGCATGGATATACATAGAAGCCATAATTATGCTGATTGTCAATACATGTATTTACATGATAAATGAAAAGGTATCCAGGAGAAACAAGCAATGATAACAATGTGAAATTATCAATGCAAATCTTTTCTAATAATTGTTACTTTTTTGACTAAATAAATAAGGAATCTAGGGTTTGGTTTCTTTTTACAATTCTTTATTTCTTGAGCTTTCATGCCCTTCAACATGGAAACCCAGAAGTACTACATTTAGCCAATGATAGCATGCTGAATTTATATACAAGTTTAGATATATATCTGTGATAAGGTCCTGTCGACTCTCGCTATAGCTGTGGTAACCGAGAGGGACAGTCAGGGTGTAGAGAGTTTTCCAGTACCTCTCTGCACCTTGGAGAACCTTTAACAGTTATCACAGAGTACAGGCAGTCGTGGTCGAGGCAGAGTGGAAAGCTTGGGAATGTCCACACACAAAAAACGAAGAGACACAGTTGTAGTAGGCAAGTTCCATGAACAGATAGGAGTCGAGCTAAGAGCAAGATGGAGAAAGAAGGTTTATTATTGTTTTACATGGTCGATGAGGTGGACCTGGCTGCAACCAACAAGGGCTCATGCCGATGGTGAAGTGACTATCTAAGTAGGGCTAAAACCGAGTTTTTTTTATATACCATTCCCGAGGAGGGGGGGGGGGGAGACATGTGAGAATTTGGACTTTGAACTTCTGCGGCAGTCTGCACACTTTTACCTTGATGGCAACGGGCTTGCCAAATTCCTTTTTAGGGTTGATTTCTATCTCGACCTCTTGCTTAGCTCAGCTCTTAATCTATTACATAGTTTTATTTATTCATCCTCAGTTTGTACAAAGTACATTACATATGGTGATGCAATGAGACATGTCAATCATGCGTATAATTATTTATATATGTGTTTCTATATACAACATGACAATCTTGTTATAAGTATTATACAATATAGGGTTGTTGGTTTAAATTACCATAGATGGGCCCCGGGAGTGAAAGGGTTTATTCGGGTTTAAACGGGTAAAGCCTTTCTAACACAGGTAAATAATTTAAATTTCTTTTAATTAATTTAAACTGTGAGGGTTAAAAAGGGCGATAACAAGTTTTGTTTGGATATATCTGAAAATTATAAAAAATAAAACTTATGTTTAATTTAAAAGTTATGATATTCATTATGAAAGAGAAATTTAGACAAAACTTTTGTTTGATAAAAAAAAATAATGATAAAAATAAAATGATGATCTAAGAGATTGTTGGCGGGCGTTGGAAAGGGTTAGGAGTTAAAGAATATGAATTTGTAAGTATTACACATGCAATCAAATACTTAGATCCAGGTGCAAAGCGAGGATATAGACTCGAGCATCTTCCTAGGCAATGTTTCACTTGTGATCCTGTATAAGGGTTACAGTGCTTTGTCACAATTGTAGGGTTATTGGGTTGAAAAGTTGTTGGACTTCTGCATCTCAATCATTGCTATATAACTCAACTCTTCTTCTATTACACAGTTTCATTTATTATTCTCAGTTTAAACAGAGTACAATACATATTGTGATGTAATGATACATGTCAATCATACATATAATTATTTACAGAGGTGTTTTTATTATTATCCCATTGTATAGTTATACAAGGCCACGGAGACCGAAATCATGGATTAAATTTATAATCTTGGTAGGGTTGGAACATAGGTCCTCTCTTGAGGCTCCCATACATTCCAAGAAGTGGTCTGGTGAGGCCTCTTTTGTCCTGGGGAAGGTCTTTACACCATCCTGGAAGAAGAGCGGTCGTGTATGGTTGCCAGTTTTGAGCCTGGGAATACAGGTTGCTAAAATACATTCAAGAATAGCTTAGTTCAGATACAAATGATGGATTGTTAAATCCAGTAATTTTACTTGGATGCTAATTTTTCTTGTATGCATTTGCAGACTTATGAATAATACGTGAACCCATACATTGATAAATTGAAGGTCCAAAATAGAACAAAGTATACATTCACACAGATTTGGGAAATATCAAATGTTTATTAAATCAATCAAAAATTCATTAGGGAATAAGTTTCTATATCAGTTTTCCAGAAAATGGATCCTTAAAGATAAATGTGTAGGGTTTTAGATTTTTGGCCAAAGTTTTTGTAAACTCAACACTATGAGAATCATAAATTTTCAGATAAAAGACCTGAGGCTAGCTCAACTGTCACATTTCCAGACTTCCCACAATTTGAGACTTCTATTGTAAGGTTACCACTTATAAACATAGAAACATCAAGATATACGTCCTACGAACTACGTCCATCTTCCATATGTAATATACATTTAATCGTGTAAACCCGGGCGTTGCCCGGGTCATGCAGGAACAAAATTCTAACAGAAAAACATTCATTCGAGCAGAAAACATGTAACGAATAGTATTTGAATAGGGTACATTTAATAGGGTAAAACCCGGGCGTTGCCCGGGTCATTCGACTATAAAAATATTGCTTCTCAGACACAAAGTTTGGAGCGGGACGTTTCACAAGAGTGACATACACGGCGCCAATTTATAATTGTAACGAATAGTATTTGAATAAAAACATTTAATCGGGTAAAACCCGGGCGTTGCCCGGGTCATTCGGCTAGTTATATATATAAAAATGAATGTTTGTATGTTTGTTTGTCTGTCTGTATGTCCGGTATACAAATTCGCAGTAGTTCACTAATTCAAACCAAAATTTCCATACATAGGTAAAAGAATACGGGGAAGACTATAGGCTATTTAAAAATATATATAAATCAATTATTAAAACTATATATTTTTAGTCAGAAAATGATGATGACGATATTGCTGTATCATGTTTGATTATCAGATACAAAATTATATCGTGAAAAATTCTAAAAAGCAGAGACCACGGGTGAAACCAGTTCATTATTTTGTATGCAGTAACAAAATTCTAACAGAAAAACATTCATTCGAGCAGAAAACAAAAGCCAGAACATCTTTCTATACAAATATCGCTTCTCAGACACAAAGTTTTAAGCGGGACGTTTCACAAGAGTGACATCCACAGCGCCAATTTATAATTGTAACGAATAGTATTTGAATAGGGTACATTTAATAGGGTAAAACCCGGGCGTTGCCGGGGTCATTCGGCTAGTACTATATAAAAACACAGGGCGCCTCTCAAACGTCAAAACTACGCCATCAATTGACGTCGCCGAAAACTAGCGGCTTCGTCTTGGTGATAAAGCCACAACACAAACTATGGTAAACTTGAGGAGCGTCCCCCTCTAGGTGGACAAAGGGGTGTTTAGCTGGCAAAGTGGCTGGGCCAAATCTAAGGCCAAAATATAGATGGAAATGTCCTCCTGGCAAAATTTACATCTCTAGTTGTAGAGATTTTCTAAATAACAAGTTTTTGGTAATATTGTAGTGTAGAAATCAAGTCTTTGTATATCTGAAGGTGTGTAACTATTTATTGATGACGTCATGGCGACTGGTCGACAATTATTAACAAAACTATCTTCAGCTAGAGATCTTGAGCAAGCAAGCAAAGAGATATTTTGATCATTATTTTACATAAACAGATTAATATATATTTATATAATCTGTTGAATATATTTTCATTGAGTAATTAAATTAAATAATAAATTATTTCTTCGCCACATAGGTTCCTCCTAAAAAGAGCATCGACCTGATGCTCAGCAGGAGACTTACGTCATCAGTCTCAAGAACTAGTAATAGGGCCAGGGATCTTTTCAGGTGACTGTGGTGGATGTCTTCTTTCAGTTGAGATATCTTCTTCATGAGGGCTTGGCAGATCTATATTTACGTCAATGTAGTTTTTTCTTATTTATACTGTGGTCGGCAAGGGAGGATTTCCTAACTTTGCGGCCTCACTTCCAATATGGTCTATCATCTAGTTTTCATGTCGGGGCGACCAGCTAGATCTTCTAGCAGGTGAGAAATTTAGTCTGTTTCGACCTGTATATGTGGTAGGGCTACGGTAGCGACTGAAATTTTTCCTCGATGATTCATCGTTGGGTTCCTGAGATTCGGCTAGAGAGTTGTAGAATTCCATTGCGTCTTGCTTTCATTGTGTCTCTTCCTGTCGCGGCAATAGTGGACGACGTGACCTGGGCGTCCACAGTAGAAACAGTTTGGCTTTCCCTCAGTTGTCCGCCATTCATTGGTGTCACATCTTCCTTGCTTTCGGTAATGAGGTTCAGGATGGGGTCGTATCGTTTGGGCCTCGTATCTAGTATTTGATACCAGCCTGGATGCTTGAGGGGGACTTATTGTAGGTTTTGATCTAAGTGCCAAGGTCTTTACAATCTCTTCCCTCACTTAATCTTCAATGGCAGCGATTTTATGCTACTCTTGAGGAGAGTCCAATGCTTGCTTTATCTCTTTGTGGACAATTTTTTGGATCAGCGATGACAGATTTTCTCTGTCTTGGTCACAGAGAGAGGCTACATTTGGTAGGCGCTCGTATCTGGTTGGGGTAA
>CP092876.1:71303943-71423983 GCA_030710605.1 Cordylochernes scorpioides
CTCGCCTACAACGGAGCGCTTCAACATGGCGACATTCTGTAATGAATTGCTTGGTGCTCTGTGCTCTGTACATCCCCCCCCCCCCTAGGAGTGCTTGATAAAGCTCCTCAGTTACCCCTTCATGAGGTGGGAGATTTTATCTTCCTCGCTCATTTGAGGAAAACCTCTTTGCACAAACACAGGACATCCTGGATGTAAAATTCGGTACTCTCACCTTTTAATTGCGCCCGTGTTTTAAGTTTCTTCTCCGCTTGCAATTTTGAATTTTCTTTTTTTCCCCGAACACATTCTCTAATTAAGATGTGAATTCCTTCCAGGTCTGGATGCTTTTTTCGTTGTTCTGAAACCATTTTAGAGCAGTTCCAGACAGATAAAAATAAACCTTAGTAAGACAAAGGGTTTCGTCCCAATGGTTGTACTTTGCAACACGTGCATACCATTTTAACCATTTTTGGAGATCTTGAACATCCTCCCCAGAGAAAATGGAAGGGTTACTTTGCAGATGGTGAACAATGTAGTTGCTTACCTGGGTACCTTCCTTCTTTACATTCATAGATTTTTCTTCTGGTTCTTTTATTTCTCAATGGGTATCGGTCCAGTCTCTCCACCAGTTGTAGCGTAGAAAGACAAGTCTTTTCATATCTGGGGATGTTGAAGTATTAATTGATGATGTCAGCAAGACAAGTCGACAATTATTAACCAATCAACCAAACTATCTACAGCTAGAGAATCTTGAGCAAGCACGCAAAGAAATATTTCGATCATTATTTTATATTGAATAATTAAATTAAATCTGTTTCCAAATACTTTTTTTTAATAATTAAATTAAATAATAAATTATTTCTTCACCACAATATTCAAGATCGTTTGTCGATATATTCATAGTGTAACTTTTTGTAAGAGAATCAGAGGCTGGATCTCAGAAAGTATTGTTTAATTAACAATAATATTATATTAAGATGACAAGGAACAAAGAGAGTCAAAAAAGGCAAGCGTAGGGGCAGACAACAAAAGCAAACTGAAACTTATACAGGTACGGCCGGAGTGGCGCCAGGTCACGTGATGTCTGGGGGAAGCTGGAGTTGCTAAGCAACAGCCGGTGTGCGAAGTTAACTCTCTCCAACACTCCCACCTAATGAGCACTTTGTTGTTTCAAAAAGTCCAAGTTGGCTTCTTAGTCTTCTATACCTTTCTGGAGGTAGAGCTTTCGTAAATATGTCTGCAGCTTGATCATTGGAGCAGACATAAAGAAGGTCAATTGCATGTTTTTGAAATTGATCTCTGATAAAGTGATACGAAATATCAATATGTTTAGTTCTTTTGTGGTATTCTGGGTTGTGAACAAGTCTTATGCAGCTTTGATTGTCGCAAAAAATTGTTGTAGGCTATACTTGTTCTTGATGTAGCTCGCGTAGAAGTTGTCTCAGCCAAATTGCTTCTTTTTTTGCTTTGGAAGCCGCAATATATTCAGATTCTGTTGTTGACAGAGACACACAATTCTGTTTTTGACTGCACCAAGAAATAGGTCCATTATTCAACATGAACACATATCCGGTGGTTGATTTTCTTGTTTCTAGGTTTCCAGCAAAATCAGCATCGGAAAAACCTATCAGAGATGTAGTGCAGGAACTCCCACCAAAACAAATACCGATGTTTTTCGTAGCTTTTAAGTATCCAAATATTTTCTTTACTGCGGTCCAATGAGAAGGTCCTGGGTTGTTTATAAATTGGCTAACCCTGCTGACTGCGTAGGCAATATCAGGTCTAGTTCCAGTCATGAGGTACATTAAACTACCAATTGTCTGTCTGTATGGAATCTTGTTCATTTCTTCAATATCCTGATTATCCTTTGGGCACATATCTTTTGTTAGTTTTGAGTAAGGATCAGAAGGTACAGATTGTAACTTAATTTCAAGAAGGTTGTAATGTTCAAGTGTTCTTTCAATGTATGTGGCTTGATGTAGAAATAACATTTTAGTTGTTCTATCTCGATATATTTGTAGGCCAAGGAAATAATCGGCAGTAAAAGTTTTTATTTCAAAATTGGAATTTAAGTACTGTACTATATCATCTAAATGTTGTTTATTTATACTGCAGATTAAGCAATCATCTACATATATTGCAAGTAATATGTAAGCCTGTTTATATTTCATTGAATAGACAAATGAATCTGATATGCTAGGTTTGAGATCAAACTTAATTAAAAACTCATGAAATTTCTTGTTCCACATTCTGGGGGATTGCTTAAGACCATAGATGCTTTTCTGAAGAGAGCAAACATGATTTGGAAAATCTGGGTTTTCATAACCTTGGGGTTGTTCCATGTAAAGTTCTTCTTCCAAATCACCATTCAAGAAGGCAGATTTTACATCTAATTGAATCATTTCCATATCAAGTAATGCACAAAGTGATAAGATTGTTCTAATTGAATCGAATTTTACTACTGGAGAAAAAGTTTCACCATAATCAAGTCTAGATTTTTGTGAATAACCTTTCGCAACTAGTCTAGCCTCAAACATTTTATTTGATCCATCTGCATTTTGCTTTATTTTGTATACCCACTTGCATGCAATAGCTTTTCTGTCTGATGGTAGTGTCACATAAGTCCATGTTTGATCTTTCATCAAGGAATTGAATTCATCGTCCATAGCTAGTTTCCCCTTTTTTGAGTTTTGTCCTACAATTGCATCTTCATAGTTCAATGGTTCTTGGTCATGGACATAACAAGCATATGAAATAGCTCTTGTACAGTTGGTTGATGATTGTTCCTTTTCTCTGATTCTATTACTGAGAGGGTATCGACATGATTCTTCTGGTTTGGAACTGGTATTTGTGCTAACAACACTTTCTTCACTATATATAGTTACCTGCTCTTGTTGGTTATCCTGAATATTTTCTGATGTATTAGCTTCAGTAAATATTACATCTCTGCTTATGATAATTTTTCTAGCAATAGGGTTATTGCTCAACATTGCTCAACAAAAGGGTTATTGCTCACTTCCTTGTTTACTACAGCTGGGTTTGGAATGTTAACATGAACTATCCTATATAAAATTTATCATATAAATTATTTTGAAAATAAATTTTTTTGAAAATTATTTTATTTCTTTACACACATTTATGAATTTACTAGCGGACGTACCCGGCTTCGCCCGGGTTTTACCCGAGTAAAGGTTTGTCTAACGAATCTCTCGATAAAGTGAACATTTTTTCCCGGTCCCTTGTAAAATACTCGATAAATTGAATAAAATCAATATTAATTGATTCACTCGGTAATTGGAAGTTAAAGGAATAGTATCTTGCCTTGGAATTGTATCATTATTCTTGTCTCAAATAGATTGCCGTGTCATCGTGAATTTTGTCTTTCCTAATTTTCTACATTACAAAATCATCGTATCATCATGATAATATTTAGAGCAGATTGTTGAATTATAACAGATAAATTAGAATATTTATCTTGATTATTTTAAAGCGAAAAGTTATTTCAAAAATTTTATTTGCTAGAAACCTTCCCAGTACTATACTAAATAACTTCCCAAAGTTTCATGGCGTTCCAATGAGTGGTTTGGTCAGGCATAAAGGACAAACAGACACACACACACACATATATTCATTTTTATATATATAGATAATTTCTTGATTGCAATTTTAAGTTTGTTATTAGCCTAGTTTTTAAATTAGATTTATAATTTTGTTTGCAACCTAAAATTAGGTTAGTTATAGGGTAGTTCGTTATTTTAATCAAAGGTTTGTTATAACAATGATATTTTTAATGGAATGAAATTGGGGATTACCGTAGGTTGTTATAAGGGAAGGTTTGCTATATCCTGGGTTCTATTTAGGAGGGTTTTATTGAATATTGTGGGATTTATCGTGATATACTTTGTTATAGAAATAGAATATGTTATTATTTTGTATGTGCTCTAGTTACCATATATATATAGGTGGGAAAATAAGAAATCAAGTAGGAAGAGTTGCTGATATAAAAAAAAGGCATACCCTGATGGCTCACATGAGGATTTTAGATGGCAGAGCGCCATCTAGTCAAATTTTTTTGTTTATATTCACACAGATGGTGCTGTGTCATCAAAAATACTGTGAGGAGTCAGGGATTGTGTCTTTTTTTAAATTTTCAATAAATATATTTATAACATAGTTTGCAGGATGATATTATTCATGTACCAATATAATAGGGTTAAACCCGAAACCATGGTATACAGGTTGGCTTTTTTAAAATCTAACTATGATCACCTCAAAAAGTATACCTGATTTTCAGATTTTTTTTTTATACAACCTAAAATAATTTCTTGCTAATGATTAATGTCTGGTGCAGCATACCTCAGTGAATGCATCCAGTATCTCCTTTGAGAGAAGCCAAGAATTCTGGCCACTACTGAAGGAGAAATAGTGTACCAATTTAATGTAAAACTGCTAACTTGTATCAACTCAAATACATCAAGCATTTTTTCTCACAACCACACAGGAGAAAAAATTATACCTGTTCATTCTTTTAAAATTGGAACAATATACATGGAAAGTTTAATAGCCAGCCAGCAAAAACACTCTGGTGAAAAACCCCACCTTAGTCCCCATTGTAATTATAGGACAAATCAATCTAGTACCTTAAAAAGACATATTATAACCCACACTGGTGAGAAGCCCCAGCATTGTCCCCATTGTGATTATAGAACAAATCATTCTAGTCACTTAAAATTACATATTAAAACCCACACTGGTGTGAAGCCACAGCTTTGTCCCCATTGTGATTATAGGACAAATTACTCTCATGTCTTAAAAACACATATTAGAACCCACACTGGTGAAAAGCCTCAGCTTTGTCCTTATTGTGATTATAGGACAAATCATTCTAGTGACTTAAAAATTCATATTGGAACCCACACTGGTGAGAAGCCCCAGCTTTGTCCCCAATGTGATTATAGGACAAATCGATCTAGTAAATTAAAAATACATATTAGAACCCACACTGGTGAGAAGCCCCAACTTTGTCCCCATTGTGATTATAGGACAAATCAATCTACTAACTTAAAAAGACATATTACAACCCACACTGGTGAGAAGCCCCAGCTTTGTCCCTATTGTAATTATAGGACAAATCATTCTAGTCACTTAAAAATACATATTAAAACCCACACTGGTGAGAAGCCCCATCTTTGTCCCTATTGTGATTATAGGACAAATTACTCTCATGTCTTAAAAATACATATTAGAACCCACACTGTGGTGAGAAGCTCCACCTTTGTCCCCATTGTGAGTACAGAACAATAACCTCTAACAACTTAAGGAAACATATTAGAACTCACTCTAATTAAAAGCCTGAACCTACTCCCTTTTTTGGAATTTCTATTATGAACTAAATTGTCTTACTTAGGTTTTCCTGTATATCAAATCCATTTTTTCACCATAAAATGTGATTAGTTTTTACTTTTTTACTCTTTTCAATTGCCTACTCCGTGATAAATCCATGTATAAATCTATACATCTTAATAAAGGGTTTTGTGTTAGTTCATTTGTGCCCAGAAAGTTTAAGATTCTTCATTTTGTTCATAGTATTTTCTAAAACTAATTTCTAATAATCTATCTATAACCCAAAAATTTTCTCAACGCTATGAATTTAGACTAAATACAAAAATGACCATTGCTTTATTAATAATTTTTAATTAAGAAGAAATGTATATAAAATATTTTTGTTTGTAAATTTGTCAATTTTTTTCACACAAAATTATATTTCAACTCCATATTTCATATATTTTTAATAAATAGAAATTATCTTTGAAAATTGTAAATAAATTCTATTTGACACACATGAAGCATTTATTGAGACATTGTTCTACTCTCATAGTATTCACACCTCTAAAGCAAAGGAAATGTAAAATTTAAAAAAAATAATAATTCACTCTTAATTAAAAGAATAATGATGCATGGATATACATAGAAGCCATAATTATGCTGATTGTCAATACATGTATTTACATGATAAATGAAAAGATATCCAGGAGAAACAAGCAATGATAACAATGTGAAATTATCAATGCAAATCTTTTCTAATAATTGTTACTTTTTTGACTAAATAAATAAGGAATCTAGGGTTTGGTTTCTTTTTACAATTCTTTATTTCTTGAGCTTTCATGCCCTTCAACATGGAAACCCAGAAGTACTACATTTAGCCAATTATAGCATGCTGAATTTATTTACAAGTTTAGATATATATCTGTGATAAGGTCCTGTCCCACTTATCTGTGATGAGGTGTCCTGTCGACTCTCGCTATAGATGTGGTAACCGAGGGTCAAACCAGTAGTAACCGAGAGGGACAGCCAGGGCGTGGAGAGTTTTCCAGTACCTCTCTGCACCTTGGAGGACCTTTAACAGTTCTCACAGAGTACAGGCAGTTGTGGTCGAGGCAGAGTGGAAAGCTTGGGAATGTCCACACACAAAAAAACTAAGAGACACAGTTGTAGTAGGCAAGTTCCATGAACAGATAGGAGCCGAGCTAAGAGCAAGATGGAGAAAGAAGGTTTATTATTGTTTTACATGGTCGATGAGGTGGACCTGGCTGCAACCAACAAGGGCCCATGCCGATGGTGAGGTGACTATCTAATTAGGGCTAAAACCGAGTTTTTTTATATACCATTCCCGAGGAGGGGGGGGGGGGGGGGGGAGACATGTGAGAATTTGGACTTTGAACTTCTGCGGCAGTCTGCACACTTTTACCTTGATGGCAACAGGCTTGCCAAATTCCTTTTTAGGGTTGATTTCTATCTCGACCTCTTGCTTAGCTCAGCTCTTAATCTATTACATAGTTTTATTTATTCATCCTCAGTTTGTACAAAGTACATTACATATGGTGATGCAATGACACATGTCAATCATGCGTATAATTATTTATAGATGTGTTTCTATATACAACATGACAATCTTTTTATAAGTATTATACAATATAGGGTTGTTGGTTTAAATTACCATAGATGGGCCCCGGGAGTGAAAGGGTTTATTCGGGTTTAAACGGGTAAAGTCTTTCTAACACAGGTAAGTAATTTAAATTTCTTTTAATTAATTTAAACTGTAAGGGTTAAAAAGGGCGATAACAAGTTTTGTTTGGATATATCTGAAAATTATAAAAAATAAACTTATGTTTAATTTAAAAGTTATGATATTCATTATGAAAGAGAAATTTAGACAAAACTTTTGTTTGATAAAAAAAAATAATGATGATAAAAATAAAATGATGATCTAAGAGATTGTTGTTGGGCGTTGGAAAGGGTTAGGGGTTAAAGAATATGAAATTGTAAGTATTACACATGCAATCAAATACTTAGATCCAGGTGCAAAGCGAGGATATATACTAGAGCTTCTTCCTTGGCAATGTTTCACTTGTGATCCTGTATAAGGGTTACAGTGCTTTGTCACAATTGTAAGGTTATTGGGTTGAAAAGTTGTTGGACTTCTGCATCTCAATCATTGCTATATAACTCAACTCTTCTTCTATTACACAGTTTCATTTAATATTCTCATTTTAAACAGAGTACAATACATATTGTGATGTAATGATATATGTCAATCATACATATAATTATTTACAGAGGTGTTTTTTTTATTATCCCATTGTATAGTTATACAAGGCCACGGAGACCGAAATCATGGATTAAATTTATAATCTTGGTAGGGTTGGAACATAGGTCCTCTCTTGAGGTTCCCATACATTTCAAGAAGTGGTCTGGTGAGGCCTCTTTTGTCCTCGGGAAGGTCTTTACACCATCCTGGGAGAAGAGCGGTCGTGTATGGCTGCCAGTTTTGAACCTGGGAATACAGGTTGCTAAAATACATTCAAGAATAGCTTGGTTCAGATACCAATGATGGATTGTTGAATCCAGTAATTTTGCTTGGATGCTAATTTTTCTTGTATGCATTTGCAGACTTATGAATAATATGTGAACCCATACATTGATAAATTGAAGGTCCAAAATAGGACAAAGTATCCATTCACACAGATTTGGGAAATATCAAATGTTTATTAAATCAATCAAAAATTCATTAGGGGATAAGTTTCTATATCAGTTTTCCAGAAAATGGATCCTTAAAGATAGTTGTAGGGTTTTAGATTTTTGGCCAAAGTTTTTGTAAACTCAACACTATGAGAATCTTAAATTTTCAGATAAAAGACCTGAGGCTAGCTCAACTGTCACATTTCCAGTCTTCCCACAATTTGAGACTTCTATTGTAAGGTTACCACTTATAAACATAGAAACATCAAGATATACATGTATGAATATATTTATATAATAAATATTCTAGTATAAAGAAATGGGCTATTCAAATTACTAACCATATTTAAATTTTCTACATACATATACATACAGTAAAACCCCTCTATAATGAATCCCAATGGGACAGAGCTTTTAGTTCACTGTAGCCACGGTTTGGCCATTTTTTTTAATTTTCTAAATTTTTAGAACGTTTAATTAAAAAACAGCCATACAAACAGGAAAAGGCAGCCACTTAATAATGGCCACTTTGTTTTAATTCCCTAAATTGACCTATTTCTTTATAGTAATGCTGAATATCAAAAGAAGTCATTTGTTAATAGGTTCTTCTTATCATTAGCATACATGTTTTTATATAAACCTATGTATTATTTAAAAATTAAGCCAAATCCCCTAGGCAAAACCTTTTTAATTATATATTTAAAAGGTATAAGAGTATTTTAGAACATCTTTCTCAAATAATATAATACTATACTAGCCGAATGACCCGGGCAACGCCCGGGTTTTACCCGATTAAATGCTTTTATTCAAATATTATTCGTTACAATTATAAATTGGCACCGTGGATGTCACTTTTGTGAAACGTCCCGCTCCAAACTTTGTGTATTTTCTCTATATATATAAAAGTCAATGTCTGTCTGAATGTTTCGCGATAAACTCAAAAACTACTGAACCAATTGGTACCAAATTTTGCATGTCGCTTTTTATAAACCTGAGGAAAATTTTCGGCTGCATTTTGATTAGTATTTTTGGCTATTTCTTTTTTTCATTTGAAGAACTTTTTTTTACGCGGACTAATCCGGAATGGAATGAATACCTAAATATGGCCATTTTTTTAAAGCATCGGTGGTTCAGTGGTAGAATGCTCGCCTGCCACGCGGGCGGCCAGGGTTCGATTCCCGGCCGATGCCTTTTTTTTACAATTTTAAAAACTCATTTATATTATATATAATATAAATATATATTATTATATCAACTATATTAATTAAATCAATACCTAAACACTAATATAATACAATTTTTGCCATCACACACACTTTTTTCCTGTAGTTTATGTGTCACTTCTGTATTGCTATTCTATGGCACTTCTAATATTTGTTATTGATATACTTTTAGTATGAAGGAAATTGCACCCAAGGGATTTCTCGGGCGAAGCCGGGTCATTCGCCTAGTAAAATATAAAAATAAAAATGTAAATTTTCACAACGATATTTGAAAATTATATTATTTTGATTTTCAAATACTATTCGTTACAATTATAGATATGCACCGTGGATGTCACTTTTGTGAAACGTCCCGCTCCAAACTTTGTGTCAGAGAAGCAATATTTTATAGAAAGATGATCTGGCTTTAGTTTTCTGCTAGAATGAATGTTTTTCTGTTAGAATTTTGTTCCTGCGTACAAAAAAATGAACTGGTTTCACCCGCGGTCTCTGCTTTTTGGAATTTTTCCCGATATAATTTTATATCTGATAATCAAACCTAATACAGCAATATTGTCATCATCATTTTCTGACTAAAAAACAACTATTTTTGCCCTGAACCTGTCAATTTTATTTTTTATTGGCTAAAAATCCGATAAATATCTTTCCAGATTTTTCTCTTTGTCCTGTCAAACACATTCTACATGTACATTAGGTCAGCTGATATTAACTCCCATCTTCACCGCTATAGGCGCTGCTTGCAAGCGAAAAGGCAAATTTGCAACGCAATTTGCAAATAACTCGAAGAATATTCGGGATAGCGACCTGAAATTTTCACTATAAGTTTTTCCAGATTCTGCTTTAAATACTGTTAAAATTTCAGTCAGATTAGTTACGTATTGTCGATCTGTATAGCCGACATAGATACCCACATATATACATACATACACTGATTTTATATATATAGGGATTTATTTGAAAAGTTCCTCTAATACCTTGTTTTTTGAAAGTGAAAAGTGAAATTTGAAAATCAGAATTGTCTTAAAATATTGTTATTTCCATCAAAGGAAAAGTGCTCCGTGTATTCTGAATAAATTGTGGATGAATAAAAAGTATTCAATTCAGTAAAATCGGACGCGAAACATGTTGATACGAAAGCGCGATCGGTAAAATTGCGAATAAAAAATGCCAATTTGCAAACAACAAAATCGGTGGTAAAACGGCCAGCCAGGGGGAATATCCGCAAACCCTGAATGAGTCATATACCTAACAAGAATTCCATTCTAAAAATAGAACTGTAGTGGTAGTTTTTGAGAATTTATAAGTCGATTTTTTTGTGGCTCGTGAGACACGGGAACTTGGGGGAACTGTTTTTTTTTCTTCTTCTTCTTCCAATTCCAGTTTCCACATATTCTTCTGAAGTTTATATTAAATTTTGTTTTAACCTGTTATTCAAACCATTTCTGGCTTTAAAATTATTTGAAATTATGTTTTAGCCTAGGTTAAACTTGATATAGAACACTTCTAAAAGGGCAGGCTGCCACTATTTTTTTTTTTTAGAACGCCACTCTTTGTTTCTTTTCTTTATTTTGGAAGCCATTTGTATTTTTCTTCTATTTCAAAATTGTCGAATGCAAAGATATTCTATTAAATAAAAGTATAATGTGTGGAAATTGATACAGCATACAGCAAAAATAGAATGGAAATGAAAACAAACAATGCCGCTTATTTTTGTTTTGAAATCGCGATCCGCGAGCTGAAACATGCTCAACATTTTTTTGTTTTACATTTTTTTTTAAATCACAATTTTAAGTTGTTATAAGCATAGTATTTTTAATAGATTTTATCATTTTGGGACCGAAAATAGGTTCGTTATAGGGGTAGTTCGTTAATTGAAAAATCGCAAAGTTTGTTATAACGATGGTATTTTCAATGGAAGGGAATTGGGAATCGCCATGGGTTCGTTATAAGGGAAGGTTCGCTATACCCGGGGTTCGTATTAGCGGGGTTTTACTGTATATATCTTGATGTTATTTATATATAGAAAAAACCCAAAAGGACTACAAATAAAAAAGGAAGGAAGAAAGACAATTGATAATATATAAACTATAAATATTTATTTTTTGCATCCAATGGTGTTTTTCTTACACACATAATATTCATTCAACCCTGACAACAAAGGAAATCAAAAGAATACAACAAACAAAAATAACATGGCCAGTACAAGGAACTACCATAAAGGACCAAAACAAAACAAAGACACAGCCAGATCAGCAATCCAAGAACGAACGGAGGAACCATCCCAACGAAGAGACTCCACTTCAGAATACGCACTACATGTAATCACAAGGGAGGAACGCCCGACAACTCAGGACGTGTGGATAATTGATTCTGCGTGCACAAGCCACATGACTTCCCATGGTGGATGGATCGAGCACAAGGCGGAGGATAAAAGAAGCATACAAGTGGCGGAAGAAGGGAGACACATCGAATCTGCCTCATCAGGATTAATCCAAGCTACTGTACAAGGTAAGGACAAACTTAACAACGCTGTAACCCTGCATAATGTCCTCCATGTACCACACCTGAAAGGAAATCTAATGTCCATTCCAAGCGTAGTAAGAAGAGGGAACTCTGTTCTTTTGAATTCTGAAGGAGCATACATATACTCTTCTGATGACAAGCTAATAGGAACAGGAAACTTTGATGGTAACATGTACACATTGAACCTATCACGTTTACCTGAAGCAACTCATGTTCCAAATGAACATTGTTTGATTTCAAAGGACAATTCTAGGACTGCATGGCACAGAAGGTTAGGGCATCCTAGTGACAACAAATTAGACCTGATTTTGAAGAACAATCTTCTAAAAGGCTTGAACTCTATAAATGGTACCCTTGATCAATGTGATGCTTGCTCCTTGGGAAAAATGACCAAAGTACCCTATGTTCACACAGATAGCAATCAGGAAAGCTACCCCTTTGAAGCCATTTATGTCGATCTCTGTGGTCCAATGAGAATAAACTCCTTGGGCGGAAGTAAATATATCTTGACCATCGTAGATGGATTTTCTAGGAGAATATTTGTAGAATTTCTCAAAGATAAACTCTCAGCTGCAGAAGTTTTGAAGAAGTTTATTGTAAAGAGAGAAAACGAGCTAAACTCAAAACTAAAACGACTTAGAACAGATAACGGAACAGAATTTATCAATAAAAACCTTGAAACCTTCATAGAATCCAAAGGAATTAAACATGAACTAACTACACCGTACACCCCAAGAAGCAATGGGAGAGTTGAAAGAGCTAACAGAACACTATTAGACAAAGGCCGAACACTTCTGGCAGACTCCCAATTACCCCTACACTTCTGGGCAGAAGCTGTGAATACAGCTGCATATCTGTACAATCTAACTTCGACAACCAATGACCCAGACACTACCCCTATGGAAAAATGGAAAGGTAAAAAACCATCCGTCTCTCACATCATAAGATTTGGTTGTGAAGTTTTCTATAAACTCGAGAATCATCAAAGACACAAACTAGAAGCTAAATCTAAGAGAGGAATATTTGTAGGCTATTCAAGATGCAGAAGAGCTTATCGAGTATTTGATATCACAGCGAGAGTCATTCTTGAAACCGCAGACATTCACTTCAGAGAGAACAATAATGTCATCTCGGAAGAAAAACAAAGTGATAATAATACGGACACTGACACATATTTCTTCATTCAGGAGGATGAACAACTGGACAATCATGTTCTATCAGATGTTGATATTGAAGAGCCAGCACCAGATACCATGATCAACAGACAGACAGAGTCAAGTGAATCAGACAGACCACAAAGAACTCGTACAATACCAAAAAGATACGATGACTACGTTCTGGCTACTACGAATGAAACCATTCCGAAAGACTATGATGAAGCCATCGCATGCGAAGACAAGAAACATTGGGAGAACGCAATGCTTGAGGAAATACAGAACATGTACTCGCATCAAGTATGGGAACTGGTACCTAGACCTGTAAACGCTAAAGTTGTCAAAAGTAATGTGGTGTTCAAAATATCTAAAGACCAAGAAAACAAAACTTACAAAGCTAGACTTGTTGCAATGGGATACAACCAAATCCCAGGAAGAGATTACAACGAAAGTTTCAGCCCTGTAATTAAAAATGCCACCCTCAGGACTATTTTGTCAATGGCAGCAACAAAAGATTCAGTCATTAAACTATTTGATGTGAAAGCAGCCTATCTAAATGGAAACATTGAAAATACAATATTCATGGAACAACCTGCTGGATTTGTCCAAGACAGAAACAAAGTTTGCAAACTAAACAAAAGTATTTACAGTCTACCTCAATCCGGAAGATCGTGGTATGAGAAATTCAGTCAAGTACTTCATGACTGTGGACTGGAAAAACTTAAATCTGATCCTTGCCTATTTAAATGGAAGAATGAAGACGAATACTTCTATGTAGGGATATATGTTGATGACTTTATCACTGTCTCAGATTCTGAAGATACCTCAAACAGATTCATCAATAAATTGAGACATCACCTGGAAATAAAGGATGTAACATGTAAAGGCATGTTTTTGGGAATCAAGATCATACAAGACATTGAGGGAATTTCGCTACAGCAAAGCCACTATGTACAACAAATATTGCAGAAATATGGAATGGAAAATTGTAAGGAAGTTCCAACACCAGGTTCCAAAGAAATCAATTTGGATAATCATATTGAAGATGACAATTGTGATCAGCACACTTACCAAGAAGCCCTTGGAATGCTAATGTTTCTAGCTGTTAACACCAGACCCGACATCGCTTACATCACTAGCAAACTTTCACAGTACTCCAGACAACCAAAACAGATGCATTGGACAGCAATCAAAAGAGTGATGAGATACCTACGAGGAACAATTGACCTAGGAGTGAAATTTGAAAGAGGGAAGACTGGAATCCTGAAGTCCTACACCGATGCCAGCTGGTCGACCACTCATGATGGAAAATCCTACGGCGGATATGTATTGAAGCTCGGCGAAGCAACTATAGACTGGAAAAGTAGTAAACAACCACTCGTTGCCCTCTCTACAATGGAAGCGGAAATGATAGCTGCTTGTGAAAGCTGCTGTCAAATCAAGTGGATAATAAACCTGCTACGAGAGCTGGAAGAATGGAATTTCATGGAAAAACCAACTGCGATCTATACAGACAGTCAGTCATTGATCAACTGGATCTCCAGCCCTAAACAAAGCAGTCGCTGTAGACATATCAACAGAAAGTACCACTTCTTGAGAGACTGTTATGAATCCAGAGACATCTGCCTTCTGTACAAGCCATCTCAGGACCTGGAGGCGGATATCTTCACAAAGGACCTATCCCGAGACCAGATGAAGAAACACCTGGAGAGCCTCAGCATCGTGGGAATAAAGCCAAAGTAAGGAGGGAATTGTTACGCAGACTTTGACTTTAATCATCATAGATGCTGACGTCACTACTACTATGGCGTAACTTCCAACTTCTACCCTTCAACCTTACTGTTATTGTTTACCGCTAACTTGTCTTAACAATATATGTAATGGAACAAGTCGTTCCTTAAATAAATATATATTTGTTTTTATCTAAAGGGATGTCCTCGTAACTACAACAAACGTGAGTACAAAAACAAACAGAAATCCTCAAAAAGAATAACCGTATTTTGCTAAGCCTATATCATGATACGATAGCGCGATCGGTAAAATTGCGAATAAAAAACGCCAATTTACAAACACCAAATCGGTAGGGAAACGGCCGGCCAGGAGGAATATCCGCGAACTCTGAATGAGTCATATACATAACAAGAATTTCATTCTAAAAATAGAACTGTAGTGGTAGTTTTTGAGAATTTATAAGTCGATTTGTTTGTGGCCCATGAAACATGGGTTGGGGGAACTGTTTTTTTTTCTTTCTTTTTTTCTTCTTCTTCCAATTTCAGTTTCCACATATTCTTCTGAAGGGTATATTAGATTTTGTTTTTAACCTGTTATTCTAACCATTTCTGGCTTTAAAATTATTTGGAAAAATATAATGTGTAAAAATTTACACAACATACAGCAAAAACAGAATGGAAATGAAAACAAACAATGCCGCTAATTTTTTGTTTTGAAATCGCGATCTGTGAGCTGAAACATGCCCAAAATTTTGTTGTTTTAATTTTTTTTTAAATCACAATTTTAAATTCGTTATAAGCATAGTATTTTAAATAGATTTTATCATTTTGGGACCGAAAATAGGTTCGTTATAGGGGTAGTTTGTTATTTTAAAAATCGCAAAGTTCGTTATAACGATGGTATTTTCAATGGAATGGAATCGGGATTCACCGTGGGTTCGTTATAAGGGAAGGCTCGCTATATCCAGGGTTCGTATTAGCGGGGTTTTACTGTATATATAAAAATGAATGTATGTGTGTCTGTCTGTCCTTTATGCCTGACCAAACCACTCATTGGAACGCAATGAAACTTTAGGAAGTTATTTAGTATAGTACTGGGAAGGTTTCTAGCAAATAAAATTTTTGAAATAACTTTTCGCCTAAAAATAATCAAGATTAATATTCTAATTTATCTGTTATAAATCAACAATCTGCTCTAAATATTATCATGATGATACGATGATTTTGTAATATAGAAAATTAGGAAAGACAAAATTCAGGATGACACGGCAATTTATTTGAGACAAGAATAATGATACGATTCCAAGGCAAGATACTATTCCTTTAACTTCCAATTACCGAGGGAACCAATTAATATTTATTTTATTCAACTTATCGAGTATTTTTCAAGGGACCGGGAAAAAATGTTCACTTTATCGAGAGAGAGATTCGTTAGACAAACCTTTACTCGGGTAAACCCAGCCAGGCGAAGCCGGGTACGTCCGCAAGTAAATCATAAAAATAAATCAGATCACCCTCTGTGATAGGTCCAAAAAAAGGCAAAAAAATAATATACCTTGGTGAAAATATATATAATATATTTTATATATATATACTGAAATACAGTTATCAGCATAATGCATTCTTTCTTAATTCTGTCACCCTTTGCTCTTGGTTCAGTGGTAGAATGCTCGCCTGCCACGCGGGCCCCGGGTTCGATTCCCAGCCGATGCATTTTTTTTTTACAATTTTTAAAACTCAATAAATTAAATTTAATTGCCATCTATCGTTTATGGTCTATGTACACAAGTATACAAGTATGTATACAAGTTATTTGCAAATTGCGTGGCAAATTTGTCCTTTCGCTCGCAAGCAGCGCCTCTAGCGGTGAAGATGGGAGGTAATATCAGCTGACCTAATGGACATGTAAAACGTGTTTTAACAGGACATAGAGAAAAATCTGGAAAATATATTTTTCGGATTTTTAGTCAAAAAAAATAAATTGACAGGTTCTGGGAAAAAAGTAGTTGTTTTTTATTCAGAAAATGATTACAATATTGCTGTATCATATTTGATTATCAGATACAAAATTATATCCGGAAAAATTCCAAAAAGCAGAGACCACGGGTGAAGCCAGTTCATTTTTAGTATGAAGGACATAGAGAAGCCAGATCATCTCTTTATAAAAATATTGCTTCTCAGACACAAAGTTTGGAGTGGGACGTTTCACAAGAATGACATCCACGGCGCCAATTTATAATTGTAACAAATAGTATTTGGATAAAAGCATTTAATCGGGCCGGGCATTGCCCTTTCATAATCAATTCTGTCACCGTTTGCTTTTGTGAATGGAATAATTACCCAAATATGGCCATTTCTCATAACCATCGATGGTTCAGTTGTATAATGCTCGCCTGCCACGCGGGCGGCCTGGGTTCGATTCCCGGCCGATGCATTTTTTAAAAATAATTTTTAAAACTCATTTATATATTATACAAGAATGACATCCACGGCGCCAATTTATAATTGTAGCGAATAGTATTTGAATAAAAGCATTTAATCTGGTAAACCCCGGGCGTTGCCTGGGTCATTCGGCTAGTACTGAAATAAAGTCTAAAAATTATTTTACCATTACAAATTAATTAAATAATTAATAAGAATTATTTAAATCAATATATCCTAATTTGGAAAAGAATAAATAATTTAACAATTCTCATTAATTATAGAACCAATTTATAGTTTGATTTTAAAATTATTTAATAAATAATTCAGATGAATTATTTGAAAGCTACTCTTTCTATTAAAAAAAATTGCCTAGGCCAACATAAAAATATTACAGAAAAAAACAGCCATGCATAAGAAAGATTAAATTGGATGGTGCAATTTGCCTTCCTCGGGCCATTAAAAGTTCTTCCCAGGATGTAGGATGAATCATTGTCACTGAACACTCCTTCAAGCCTCAGGGTAAATCAGCATAATGTGCCAGTGGTCTGCAGGATCCTGCACATCCAAAATTTTGCGAGAACCTTGTTTCCTCAGATTCACCCTTATAATGTTGATTGTTGGGTCAGAGTCCAAAATGGATCCAACATGGTGAAGCTTGATTCTTCACAAAATCTTTTGACACTTAAAAATGGGATCTCTATTTTACTATATAAAACACAGGGCGCCTCTCAAACGTCAAAACGACGCCATCAATTGACATCGCCGAAAACTAGCGGCTTCGTCTTGGTGATAAAGCCACAACACAAGCTTTGGTAAACATGAGGAGCGTCCGCCTCTAGGTGGACAAAGGGGTGTTTAGCTGGCAAAGTGGCTGGGCCAAATCTAAGGCCAAAATATAGATGGAAATGTCCTCTTGGCAAAATTTACATCTCTAGTTGTAGAGATTTTCTAAATAAGTTTTTGGTAATATTGTAGTGTAGAAATCAAGTCTTTGTATATCTGAAGGTGTGTAACTATTTATTGATGACGTCATGGCGACTAGTCGATAATTATTAACAAAACTATCTTCAGCTAGAGAATCTTGAGCAAGCAAGCAAAGAGATATTTTGATCATTATTTTACATAAACAGATTAATATATTATTTATATAATCTGTTAAATATATTTTCATTGAATAATTAAATTAAATAATAAATTATTTCTTCGCCACATAGCCTCCTCCTAAAAAGAGCATCGACCTGATGCTCAGCAGGAGACTTACGTCATCGGTCTCAAGAACTAGTAATAGGGCCAGGGATCTTTTCAGGTGACTGTGGTGGATGTCTTCTTTCAGTTGAGATATCTTCTTCATGAGGGCTTGGCAGATCTATATTTACGTCAATGTAGTTTTTTCTTATTTATACTGTGGTCGGCAAGGGAGGATTTCCTAACTTTGCGGCCTCACCTCCAATATGGTCTATCATCTAGTTTTCATGGCGGGGCGACCAGCTAGATCTTCTAGCAGGTGAGAAATTTTGCCTATTTCGACCTGTGTAGGGCTACGGTAGCGACTGAAATTTTTCCTCGATGATTCATCGTTGGGTTCCTGAGATTCGGCTAGAGAGTTGTAGAATTCCATTGCGTCTTGCTTTCATTGTGTCTTCCTGTCGCGGCAATAGTGGACGACGTGACCTGGGCGTCCACAGTAGAAACAGATTGGCTTTCACCAATTTATTCACCAATTTGATGCATGAGAGAAGAGGGGAATAATAACATATATTCAATTGGAATATATATATATATAAAAGTCAATGTCTGTCTGTCTGTTTCGCGATAAACTCAAAAACTACTGAACCAATTGGTACCAAATTTTGCATGTCGCCTTTTATAAACCTGAGGAAAATTTTCGGCTACATTTTGATTAGTATTTTTGGCTATTTCTTTTTTTCATTTGAAGAACTTTTTTTTATGCGGAGTAATCTGGAATGGAATGAATACCCAAATATGGCCATTTTTTATAAGAATCTCTGGTTCAGTGGTAGAATGCTCGCCTGCCACGCGGGCGGCCCAGGTTCGGCCGATGCATCTTTTTTTTTTACAATTTTTAAAACTCATTTATATTATATATAATATAAATATATATTATTATATCAACTATATTAATTAAATCAAATACCTAAACACTAATATAATACAATTTTTGCCATCACACACACTTTTTTCCTGTAGTGTATGTGTTACTTCTCTATTGCTATTCTATGGCACTTCTAATATTTATTATTGATGTACTTTCAGTATGAAGGAAATTGCAATCGGGGAATTCTCGGGCGAAGCCGGGTCATACGTCTAGTATATATATATATATATATATATATAAACATAAAATAAAACTTTTGAAGGACTATTGCTGATGGCCGAAAAAATGAATATAAAGGAATAGAAACTTACTGTAGGGGGAAGCCACCAACCAGTGGCTGTACTGTCAGCTTCTAGTATTTGTGTAGTCATGTGTGGGTTTTATATAAGCAGCGCCAAAAATAATCTTAATAAAATCAAATATGATATATTATGCTCTTCAAGATATCGTATATTTAATGGTAAAATAATATTATAAAAATTAAAGTAGTATTATAAAATATATTATACAATTCTAAAAATCTTTTTATTTATAGATTAGTTTTAAAAATGTTTTAATCAATATTATTTTTCTCTCTATGAATATTATTTATTTTTAAAATATGTTTGGCATCACCCCCATTGCCGTTTACTCTAAAAAAAAAAATCTCTAGTAGTGTTATCAAACCAAATTGTTTATTTATTTATAGTTTTAAAAAACACTGGGCTTAATATTTTTAGTATAATACATTTATTAATATTAGCCCTTTTTTCAAATGAAAATTATTTTTCTAGCTATTTTCGAGAATTTTGAAAACACAAACCAGTGAGTATAAAAAATGCCTATTTTACTATTTGTTTGTTTTGACTAAAAGCAAATAAAACTTTCTACTACAAAATATAAATAGTACCATAAATATATAGAACATTTATGGTGAGAGCAGAAGATAAAGGATGTGCAGTGCAGAAACAGTTAGCATGAAAGTTTTTAAAATGAGAACTAAAAATACACATGCAAATAACGTGTCACCTACAATATATGAATATAAAAAATAGCACTAAATCAAAAAATTATAATAGAACTTAAAGGTAAATTTAATTCTGACACCTTACACCACTTATTCTTCTTTCTTATCTCTACTCAATCATATTAGAGTATCAAACTTGTAAAGCTTGAGACTTTTGATGGTGTCTGCTGCGAATAAGTAGAGCTCATCAATGGATGAGTCAATAATGTTTTTTGGGGTTGCAGGTTGAGAATTGCACTTAGTACATGTGGGAAAACCTTGCAACCCTTCTGGAAAGTCATTGTTCATAGATGACCAGGCTTAAGTCTGGAAATCAAACACTGTTGTTCTCTTGGGAGGACAAAATTGGTGCTTGTCCCTCCTGCTCTGTACCAATCATGTGCAGCATTAGATTTCCATTCCTGCAGACATTGTGTTTTGATGGTACATTATACCTAAAATGTTAAATGTATTTATAATATAAGCTATATTATATAAACTACCTCTCTAATGCTATGATGTATACAAATATTGACAATTGAATCCGCTAACCTAACTTTTCTTGAACAAGTTAAAATGGGAATTTTTATAAATAAAAAAGTCTTATCAAAATTACCAGGGTTATTGCTCACTTCCTTGTTTACTACAGCTGGGTTTGGAATGTTAACATGAACTATCTTATATAAAATTTATCATATAAATTATTTTGAATGGAAATTTTTTTGAAAATTATTTTATTTCTTTACACACATTCATGAATTTATATAATCTGGGTTATATAGATTAGAAACACATAATGTAACAAGACCACATCCTCAAATAAACACAGTAAAACCCTACAGCCATGGTCATTTCACTTCTCAAAATTTTATATTGTATAATTAAAGAACAGCTATACACACTGGAAAAGGCTGCCTCTTAATAAAGGCCACTTTGTTTTATTTCCCAAAATTGACCCATTTCCTTAACTTAATGATGAATATTAAAGAAGTCATTTGATGATAGGTTTTTCTTATCATTAGCATAAATGTACCTCTATGTCAAATTAAAAAATAAAGAGAAAACTCCTAAGTGAGCTCATTAAATATATACATTAAGAAACAAATTTATTTTAAAAAACATTTTTATCCTTTAATATAATACAAAGTATTTTTCTTTCATTTCCAGTTTCTATTTATTTTCTGAAGTCTAGATTTTGTTTTGAACCTGTTTTTCAAACCTCTGTAGGCTCTAAGATAACCATCGTTGATGGAATATAAATATTTTTCAAATATAAATTAAATGCCATCTATCGATAAAATTTATAACACTCAAATTTACTGGCAATTATTTTCTTTTTTAATAAAACCAATAAATATTGTCTCTACATACCTTACTGCAATGATAAAAGTTATTGAATGAGCGGGCTTGGCTCATCAGTGGTGAGTCAGTATAGCCAAGCCCTCTCATTCAATAACTTTTATCATTGCAGTAAGGTCTGTAGAGATAATATTTGATTATATTATTTTTAGCCAAGGTTAAACTAGTTAGATATTAAACTCTTCTAAAAGCGCATGCTAACACATACTATCTTAGCAAATGTTGGGGTTGATTCCTCTTTGTAACAATTTTTAATATTTTAAACAAAATTTATTTCTAGTATATAAGTTGCATTTTCTTATTTTAACATGTTCTGAAAATTTGCCTGTGTTGTTTCCCTTTGAAAAGCTTTGATAATGGATTTTTTCTATTAATAGCTTTTATTTTTTTGAACACCTTTCTTTGCCTTTTTTCCCCTTCATTTTGTAAGCCATTTGCCTTTTTTCTATTTCAAATTTGATGAATGCAAAGAGTAATTCAATAAAAAGTATAATATATAAAAACGTATATAACATGCAGGAAAAATGAATGTAAATGTAAGCAAACAATACCGCTAAATATGTTGTTTTAAAATCGTGTTCTGTGAGCTTAAACATACTCTTTTTTTATTGTACACGCTTGTTCGGCGGTACATATACTAAAATTGGAACGATACAGAGAAGATTAGCATGGCCCCAGCGCAAGGATGACACGCAAAATCGTGAAGCCTTCCATACTCTTTTTTTATTTTAAATAATTTCTTAATTGCAATTTTAAGTTTGTTATTAGCCTAGTTTTTAAATTAGATTGATTATTTTGTTTGCAACCTAAAATTAGGTTAGTTATAGAGTAGTTCGTTATTTTAATCAAAGGTTTGTTATTACAATGGTATTTTTAATGGAATGAAATTGGGGATTACCGTATGTTGTTATAAGGGAAGGTTTGCTATATCCTGGGTTCTATTTAGGAGGGTTTTATTGAATATTGTGGGATTTATCGTGATATACTTTGTTACAGAAATAGAATATGTTATTATTTTGTATGTGTTCTAGTTACCATATATATATAGGTGGGAAAATAAGAAATCAAGTAGGAAGAGTTGCTGATATAAAAAAAAGGCATACCCTGATGGCTCACATGAGGATTTTAGATGGCAGAGCGCCATCTAGTCAAATTTTTTGTTTATATTCACACAGATGGTGCTGTGTCATCAAAAATGCTGTGAGGAGTCAGGGAATGTGTCTTTTATTAAATTTTCAATAAATATATTTATAACATAGTTTGCAGGATAATATTATTCATGTACCAATATAATAGGGTTAAACTCGAAACCATGGTATACAGGTTGGCTTTTTTGAAATCTAACTATGATCACATCAAAAAGTATATTGACCTCATGAAACCTGATTTTCAGATTTTTTTTATACAACCTAAAATAATTTCTTGCTAATGATTAATGTCTGGTGCAGCATACCTCAGTGAATACATCCAGTATCTCCTTTGAGAGAAGCCAAGAATTCTGGCCACTACTGAAGGAGAAATAGTGTACCAATTTAATGTAAAACTGCTAACTTGTATCAACTCAAATACATCAAGCATTTTTTCTCACAACCACACAGGAGAAAAAATTATACCTGTTCATTCTTTTAAAATTGGAACAATATACATGGAAAGTTTAATAGCCAGCCAGCAAAAACACTCTGGTGAAAAACCCCACCTTAGTCCCCATTGTGATTATAGGACAAATCACTCATGTACCTTAAAAAGACATATTAGAACCCACACTGGTGAGAAGCCCCAGCATTGTCCCCATTGTGATTATAGGACAAATCATTCTAGTCACTTAAAAATACATATTAAAACCCACACTGGTGTGAAGCCACAGCTTTGTCCCCATTGTGATTATAGGACAAATCATTCTAATCGCTTAAACATACATATTGGAACCCACACTTGTGAGAAGCTTTGTCCTTATTGTGATTATAGGACAAATCATTCTAATAACTTAAAAATACATATTGGAACCCACACTGGTGAGAAGCCCCAGCTTTGTCCCCAATGTGATTATAGGACAAATCACTCTGGTACCTTAAAAAGACATATTAGAACCCACACTGGTGAGAAGCCCCAGCTTTGTCCCCATTGTGATTATAGGACAGATCAATCTAGTACCTTAAAAATACATATTAGAACCCACACTGGTGAGAAGCCCCAACTTTGTCCCCATTGTGATTATAGGACAAATCAATCTAGTAACTTAAAAAGACATATTAGAACCCACACTGGTGAGAAGCCCCAGCTTTGTCCCCATTGTAATTATAGGACAAATCATTCTAGTAACTTAAAAATACATATTAGAACCCACACTGGTGAGAAGCCCCAACTTTGTCCCTATTGTGATTATAGGACAGATCAATCTAGTACCTTAAAAAGACATATTAGAACCCACACTGGTGAGAAGCCACAGCTTTGTCCCCATTGTGATTATAGGACAAATTACTCTCATGTCTTAAAAATACATATTAGAACCCACACTGGTGAGAAGCCCCACCTTTGTCCCCATTGTGAGTACAGAACAATAACCTCTAACAACTTAAGGAAACATATTAGAACTCACACTAATTAAAAGCCTGAACCTACTCCCTTTTTTGGAATTTCTATTATAAACTAAATTGTCTTACTTAGGTTTTCCTGTATATAAAATCCATTTTTTCACCATAAAATGTGATTAGTTTTTACTTTTTTACTCTTTTCAATTGCCTACTCCGTGATAAATCCATGTATAAATCTATACATCTTAATAAAGGGTTTTGTGTTAGTTCATTTGTGCCCAGAAAGTTTAAGATTCTTCATTTTGTTCTTATGTATTTTCTAAAACTGATTTCTAATAATCTATCTATAACCCAAAAATTTTCTCAACGCTATGAATTTAGACTAAATACAATAATGACCATTGCTTTTTTAATAATTTTTAATTAGGAAGAAATGTATATAAAATATATTTTTTTGTAAATTTGTCAATTTTTTTCACACATAATTATATTTCAACTCCATATTTCATATATTTTTAATAAATGGATATTATCTTTGAAAATTGTAAATAAATTCTATTTGACACACATGAAGCATTTATTGAGACATTGTTCTACTCTCATAGTATTCACACCTCTAAAGCAAAGGAAATGTAAAAAATTTAAAAAATAATAATAATTCACTCTTAATTAAAAGAATAATGATGCATGGATATACATAGAAGCCATAATTATGCTGATTGTCAATACATGTATTTACATGATAAATGAAAAGGTATCCAGGAGAAACAAGCAATGATAACAATGTGAAATTATCAATGCAAATCTTTTCTAATAATTGTTACTTTTTTGACTAAATAAATAAGGAATCTAGGGTTTGGTTTCTTTTTGCAATTCTTTATTTCTTGAGCTTTCATGCCCTTCAACATGGAAACCCAGAAGTACTACATTTAGCCAATGATAGCATGCTGAATTTATATACAAGTTTAGATATATATCTGTGATAAGGTCCTGTCCTACTTATCTGTGATGAGGTATCCTGTCGACTCTCGCTATAGCTGTGGTAACCAAGAGGGAGAGTCAGGGTGTAGAGAGTTTTCCAGTACCTCTCTGCACCTTGGAGGACCTTTAACAGTTATCACAGAGTACAGGCAGTCGTGGTCGAGGCAGAGTGGAAAGCTTGGGAATGTTCACACACAAAAAACGAAGAGACACAGTTGTAGTAAGCAAGTTCCATGAACAGATAGGAGTCGAGCTAAGAGCAAGATGGAGAAAGAAGGTTTATTATTGTTTTACATGGTCGATGAGGTGGACCTGGCTGCAACCAACAAGGGCTCATGCCGATGGTGAAGTGACTATCTAAGTAGGGCTAAAACCGAGTTTTTTTATATACCATTCCCGAGGAGGGGGGGGGGGGGAGACATGTGAGAATTTGGACTTTGAACTTCTGCGGCAGTCTGCACACTTTTACCTTGATGGCAACGGGCTTGCCAAATTCCTTTTTAGGGTTGATTTCTATCTCGACCTCTTGCTTAGCTCAGCTCTTAATCTATTACATAGTTTTATTTATTCATCCTCAGTTTGTACAAAGTACATTACATATGGTGATGCAATGAGACATGTCAATCATGCGTATAATTATTTATAGATGTGTTTCTATATACAACATGACAATCTTGTTATAAGTATTATACAATATAGGGTTGTTGGTTTAAATTACCATAGATGGGCCCCGGGAGTGAAAGGGTTTATTCGGGTTTGAACGGGTAAAGCCTTTCTAACACAGGTAAGTAATTTAAATTTCTTTTAATTAATTTAAACTGTGAGGGTTAAAAAGGGCGATAACAAGTTTTGTTTGGATATATCTGAAAATTATAAAAAATAAAACTTATGTTTAATTTAAAAGTTATGATATTCATTATGAAAGAGAAATTAAGACAAAACTTTTGTTTGATAAAAAAAATAATGATGATAAAAATAAAATGATGATCTAAGAGATTGTTGGCGGGCGTTGGAAAGGGTTAGGGGTTAAAGAATATGAAATTGTAAGTATTACACATGCAATCAAATACTTAGATCCAGGTGCAAAGCAAGGATATAGACTCGAGCATCTTCCTAGGCAATGTTTCACTTGTGATCCTGTATAAGGGTTACAGTGCTTTGTCACAATTGTAGTTATTGGGTTGAAAAGTTATTGGACTTCTGCATCTCAATCATTGCTATATAACTCAACTCTTCTTCTATTACACAGTTTCATTTATTATTCTCAGTTTAAACAGAGTACAATACATATTGTGATGTAATGATACATGTCAATCATACATATAATTATTTACAGAGGTGTTTTTATTATTATCCCATTGTATAGTAATACAAGGCCACGGAGACCGAAATCATGGATTAAATTTATAATCTTGGTAGGGTTGGAACATAGGTCCTCTCTTGAGGCTCCCATACATTCCAAGAAGTGGTCTGGTGAGGCCTCTTTTGTCCTCGGGAAGGTCTTTACACCATCCTGGAAGAAGAGCGGTCGTGTATGGCTGCCAGTTTTGAGCCTGGGAATACAGGTTGCTAAAATACATTCAAGAATAGCTTGGTTCAGATACAAATGATGGATTGTTAAATCCAGTAATTTTACTTGGATGCTAATTTTTCTTGTATGCATTTGCAGACTTATGAATAATATGTGAACCCATACATTGATAAATTGAAGGTCAAAAATAGGACAAAGTATACATTCACACAGATTTGGGAAATATCAAATGTTTATTAAATCAATCAAAAATTCATTAGGGAATAAGTTTCTATATCAGTTTTCCAGAAAATGGATCCTTAAAGATAGTTGTGTAGGGTTTTAGATTTTTGGCCAAAGATTTTGTAAACTCAACACTATGAGAATCATAAATTTTCAGATAAAAGACCTGAGGTTAGCTCAACTGTCACATTTCCAGTCTTCCCACAATTTGAGACTTCTATTGTAAGGTTACCACTTATAAACATAGAAACATCAAGATATACGTCCTACGAACTACGTCCATCTTCCATATGTAATATACATTTAATCGTGTAAACCCGGGCGTTGCCCGGGTCATGCAGGAACAAAATTCTAACAGAAAAACATTCATTCGAGCAGAAAACATGTAACGAATAGTATTTGAATAGGGTACATTTAATAGGGTAAAACCCAGGCGTTGCCCGGGTCATTCGACTATAAAAATATTGCTTCTCAGACACAAAGTTTGGAGCGGGACGTTTCACAAGAGTGACATACACGGCGCCAATTTATAATTGTAACGAATAGTATTTGAATAAAAACATTTAATCGGGTAAAACCCGGGCGTTGCCCGGGTCATTCGGCTTGTTATATATATAAAAATGAATGTTTGTTTGTCTGTTTGTCTGTCTGTATGTCCGGTATACAAATTCGCAGTAGTTCACTAATTCAAACCAAAATTTCCATACATAGGTAAAAGAATACGGGGAAGACGATAGGCTATTTAAAAAAATATATAAATCAATTATTAAAACTATATATTTTTAGCCAGAAAATGATGATGACGATATTGCTGTATCATGTTTGATTATCAGATACAAAATTATATCGGGAAAAATTCTAAAAAGCAGAGACCACGGGTGAAACCAGTTCATTATTTTGTATGCAGGAACAAAATTCTAACAGAAAAACATTCATTCGAGCAGAAAACAAAAGCCAGAACATCTTTCTATACAAATATCGCTTCTCAGACACAAAGTTTGGAGCGGGACGTTTCACAAGAGTGACATCCCCACGCCAATTTATAATTGTAACGAATAGTATTTGAATAAGGTACATTTAATAGGGTAAAACCCGGGCGTTGCCGGGGTTATTCGGCTAATACTATATAAAAACACAGGGCGCCTCTCAAACGTCAAAACGACGCCATCAATTGACGTCGCCGAAAACTAGCGGCTTCGTCTTGGTGATAAAGCCACAACACAAACTTTGGTAAACTTGAGGAGCGTCCGCCTCTAGGTGGACAAAGGGGTGTTTAGCTGGCAAAGTGGCTGGGCCAAATCTAAGGCCAAAATATAGATGGAAATGTCCTCCTGGCAAAATTTACATCTCTAGTTGTAGAGATTTTCTAAATAACAAGTTTTTGGTAATATTGTAGTGTAGAAATCAAGTCTTTGTATATCTGAAGGTGTGTAACTATTTATTGATGACGTCATGGCGACTGGTCGACAATTATTAACAAAACTATCTTCAGCTAGAGATCTTGAGCAAGCAAGCAAAGAGATATTTTGATCATTATTTTACATAAACAGATTAATATATATTTATATAATCTGTTGAATATATTTTCATTGAATAATTAAATTAAATAATAAATTATTTCTTCGCCACATAGGTTCCTCCTAAAAAGAGCATCGACCTGATGCTAAACAGGAGACTTACGTCATCAGTCTCAAGAACTAGTAATAGGGCCAGGGATCTTTTCAGGTGACTGTGGTGGATGTCTTCTTTCAGTTGAGATATCTTCTTCATGAGGGCTTGGCAGATCTATATTTACGTAAATGTAGTTTTTTCTTATTTATACTGTGGTCGCAAGGGAGGATTTCCTAACTTTGCGGCCTCACCTCCAATATGGTCTATCATCTTGTTTTCATGGCGGGGCGACCAGCTAGATCTTCTAGCAGGTGAGAAATTTTGTCTGTTTCGACCTGCGTAGGGCTACGGTAGCGACTGAAATTTTTCCTCGATGATTCATCGTTGGGTTCCTGAGATTCGGCTAGAGAGTTGTAGAATTCCATTGCGTCTTGCTTTCATTGTGTCTCTTCCTGTCGCGGCAATAGTGGACGACATGACCTGGGCGTCCACAGTGGAAACAGTTTGGCTTTCCCTCAGTTGTCCGCCATTCATTGGTGTCACATCTTCCTTGCTTTCGGTAATGAGGTTCAGGATGGGGTCGTATCGTTTGGGCCTCGTATCTAGTATTTGATACCGGCCTGGATGCTTGAGGGGGACTTATTGTAGGTTTTGATCTAAGTGCCAAGGTCTTTACAATCTCTTCCGTCACTTAATCTTCAATGGCAGCGATTTTAGGCTACTCTTGAGGAGAGTCCAATGCTTGCTTTATCTCTTTGTGGACAATTTTTTGGATCAGCGATGACAGATTTTCTCTGTCTTGGTCACAGAGAGAGGCTACATTTGGTAGGCGCTCGTATCTGGTTGGGGTAACTCGCCTACAACGGAGCGCTTCAACATGGCGACATTCTGTAATGAATTGCTTGGTGCTCTGTACATCCCCCCCCCTAGGAGTGCTTGATAAAGCTCCTCAGTTATCCCCTTCATGAGGTGGGAGATTTTATCTTCCTTGCTCATTTGAGGAAAACCTCTTTTCACAAACACAGGACATCCTGGATGTAAAATTCGGTACTCTCACCTTTTAATTGCGCCCGTGTTTTAAGTTTCTTCTCCGCTTGCAATTTTGAATTTTCTTTTTTTCCCCGAACACATTCTCTAATTGAGATGTGAATTCCTTCCAAGTCTGGATGCTTTTTTCGTTGTTCTAAAACCATTTTAGAGCAGTTCCAGACAGATAAAAATAAACTTTAGTAAGACAACGGGTTTCGTCCCAATGGTTGTTCTTTGCCACACGTGCATACCCTTTTAACCATTTTTGGAGATCTTCACCATCCTCCCCAGAGAAAATGGAAGGGTTCCTTGGCAGATGGTGAACAATGTAGTTGCTTATCTGGGTACCTTCCTTCTTTACATTCATAGATGTTTCTTCTGGTTCAACATATTCAATTTTTCTTTTATTTCTCAATGGGTATCGGTCCAGTCTCTCCACCAGTTGTAGCGTAGAAAGACAAGTCTTTTCATATCTGGGGATGTTAAAGTATTAATTGATGATGTCAGCAAGACAAGTCTACAATTATTAACCAATCAACCAAACTATCTACAGCTAGAGAATCTTGAGCAAGGACGCAAAGAAATATTTCGATCATTATTTTATATAGAATAATTAAATTAAATTAAATCTGTTTCCAAATACTTTTTTTAAATAATTAAATTAAATAATAAATTATTTCTTCACCACAATATTCAAGATCGTTTGTCGATATATTCATAGTGTAACTTTTTGTAAGAGAATCAGAGGCTGGATCTCAGAAAGTATTGTTTAATTAACAATAATATTATATTAAGATGACAAGGAACAAAGAGAGTCAAAAAAGGCAAGCGTAGGGGCAGACAACAAAAGCAAACTGAAACTTATACAGGTACGGCCGGAGTGGCGCCAGGTCACGTGATGTCTGGGGGAAGCTGGAGTTGCTAAGCAACAGCCGGTGTGCGAAGTTAACTCTCTCCAACACTCCCACCTAACGAGCACTTTGTTGTTTCAAAAAGTCCAAGTTGGCTTCTTAGTCTTCTATACCTTTCTGGAGGTAGAGCTTTCGTAAATATGTCTGCAGCTTGATCATTGGAGCAGACATAAAGAAGGTCAATTGCATGTTTTTGAAATTGATCTCTGATAAAGTGATACGAAATATCAATATGTTTAGTTCTTTTGTGGTATTCTGGGTTGTGAACAAGTCTTATGCAGCTTTGATTGTCGCAAAAAATTGTTGTAGGCTATACTTGTTCTTGATGTAGCTCGCGTAGAAGTTGTCTCAGCCAAATTGCTTCTTTTTTTGCTTTGGAAGCCCCAATATATTCAGATTCTGTTGTTGACAGAGACACACAATTCTGTTTTTGACTGCACCAAGAAATAGGTCCATTATTCAACATGAACACATATCCGGTGGTTGATTTTCTTGTTTCTAGGTTTCCAGCAAAATCAGCATCGGAAAAACCTATCAGAGATGTAGTGCAGGAACTCCCACCAAAACAAATACCGATGTTTTTCGTAGCTTTTAAGTATCCAAATATTTTCTTTACTGCGGTCCAATGTGAAGGTCCTGGGTTGTTCATAAATTGGCTAACCCTGCTGACTGCGTAGGCAATATCAGGTCTAGTTCCAGTCATGAGGTACATTAAACTACCAATTGTCTGTCTGTATGGAATCTTGTTCATTTCTTCAATTTCCTGATTATCCTTTGGGCACATATCTTTTGTTAGTTTTGAGTAAGGATCAGAAGGTACAGATTGTGACTTAATTTCAAGAAGGTTGTAATGTTCAAGTGTTCTTTCAATGTATGTGGCTTGATGTAGAAATAACATTTTAGTTGTTCTATCTCGATATATTTGTAGGCCAAGGAAATAATCGGCAGTAAAAGTTTTTATTTCAAAATTGGAATTTAAGTACCGTACTATATCATCTAAATGTTGTTTATTTACACTGCAGATTAAGCAATCATCTACATATATTGCAAGTAATATGTAAGCCTGTTTATATTTCATTGAATAGACAAATGAATCTGATATGCTAGGTTTGAGATCAAACTTAATTAAAAACTCATGAAATTTCTTGTTCCACATTCTGGGGGATTGCTTAAGACCATAGATGCTTTTCTGAAGAGAGCAAACATGATTTGGAAAATCTGGGTTTTCATAACCTTGGGGTTGTTCCATGGAAAGTTCTTCTTCCAAATCACCATTCAAGAAGGCAGATTTTACATCTAATTGAATCATTTCCATATCAAGTAATGCACAAAGTGAAAGTGATAAGATTGTTCTAATTGATTCGAATTTTACTACTGGAGAAAAAGTTTCACCATAATCAAGTCCTGATTTTTGTGAATAACCTTTCGCAACTAGTCTAGCCTTAAACATTTTATTTGATCCATCTGCATTTTGCTTTATTTTGTATACCCACTTGCATGCAATAGCTTTTCTGTCTGATGGTAGTGTCACATAAGTCCATGTTTGATCTTTCATCAAGGAATTGAATTCATCGTCCATAGCTAGTTTCCCCTTTTTTGAGTTTTGTCCTACAATTGCATCTTCATAGTTCAATGGTTCTTGGTCATGGACATAACAAGCATATGAAATAGCTCTTGTACAGTTGGTTGATGATTGTTCCTTTTCTCTGATTCTATTACTGAGAGGGTATCGACATGATTCTTCTGGTTTGGAACTGGTATTTGTGCTATCAACACTTTCTTCACTATATATAGTTACCTGCTCTTGTTGGTTATGCTGAATATTTTCTGATGTATTAGCTTCAGTAAATATTACATCTCTGCTTATGATAATTTCTCTAGCAATAGGATCCCACATTCTATAATTTTTGTTAGTTTCAGTATATCCAACAAAAAATGTATGAATACTCTTTTTGTCTAATTTCTTTCTGTTATCTTTTGGTATATGCACACAAGCGTTACATCCAAAAGTTTTCAAATGTAAGATGGAGGGTTTTCTCTTGTACCATATTTCATAAGGTGTAGAATTTCCCAATACTTTAGTAGTACATATATTTAAGAGATAGACTGCTGTGTTTACGGCTTCAGCCCACAGTTCAAGCGGCATTTTTCTTCCATGTAACAAGCATCTAGCTGATTCAACTACTGTTCTGTTATCTCTTTCAGAAATTCCATTCTGTTCTGGGGTATATGGAGCAGTGAGTTCATGAACAATTCCTAGAGCTTTTAGATAATCAGAAAAATTCTTATTTAAGAATTCTGTGCCATTATCTGTTCTGAATATTTTTATTTTATTTCCAGTTTCAGTCCTAACTCTTTTTACAAATTCTTTAAATTTCTCAAGTACATCTGATTTATGCCTAATGAAGTAAGCCACTCTAAATCTTGAAAAACCATCCTTGAATGATACAAAATATAATGATCCACCTGGTGATCTTTTACTCATTGGTCCACAAACATCTGAATAGATCAGCTCTCCTGGATAGGTCGAATTTGGACTTGTTGACGCGTGAAAAACTTTTCTATTTTGATGAGGCACAATTTGGATTGTAGATTATAAACACAAGGTAATAAGACCAAATCCAAATAAATAAATAGTGTGTGATGTTTCGGTAACAGCGTTGTTACCATCTTCAGACAAAAGTACTGAATGAGGTAAGTACTTTTGTCTGAAGATGGTAACAACGCTGTTATCGAAACGTCACACACTATTTATTTATTTGGATTTGGTCTTATTACCTTGTGTTTACTTTTCTATATTGTTTTCCATAGATGCATGCTTCACATAGTAAAGAATCAGGCTTTTCTCTAATTTTAATGTTTTCTTCAAAAACATTATTTTCAAACATTTGGGTTAATTTTATAGGATTTACATGACCCATTCTTTGATGCCATATATCTAGACTTAACTGAGCAACGTGAGTTTGTGAAGATTGCTTTGCTTTAATAAAAATTCTATAAAGATTTGAATTGTCCTTTATTCCAGTAACTAGCACTTTCGAATTTTTTGTCAATTTTATCTGATTTCCTTTACAAATGAGCGTCAAACCATGTTTTGTTGCAGTAGATATTGTGAAAAGAGATTGGTCTCCAATTCAGGTATATAGAGAACATCCAAAAGAGTTGCATTAATTTCCTGACTATCAACATAAGAGAGAATATCAATATTTCCCTTAACTTTTGCATAGATCTTCTTTCCATCTCCAAGGCACACAGGATGAACACCTTCTGGTATTTCTTCGAACGTAGAGAACCATTCTCTTCTGAAAGTCATGTGATCCGTTGCTCCAGAATCTGCAATCCAGGAATCCTTTGTTTCAGCGAGGAAGGCACTTGTCTCAGCTGAAAAAGCACAGCTATTATCTCTGGCTGAAGAACTTGGCTGTTGTCCTTTTTGTTCTTCCTTTCTTTTATAGCATTCTTTCCACCAATGTCCTATCTTCTTGCAATATCCACAGTGTGTGTTCTTCTTTTTATCTTTAATGGATTATTGATGCTGCTGTTGAATTTCTGTTGAACTTTGAAAAAGTCATCAAGGCATTATCTGGTTTAAAATTTCCTGAAGAATCCCAATGATCCTGTAAGATTTCTTCTTTCAGTAATCTTGCCTTCAAGTTTTCTAGAGTCTTTTCTTCTGATGAAACTGAATCCCACGCTGTTATGAAATTCTTGTATTTTCAGGCAAGCTGCAAATTACCTTTGTAATTAGGGCAACATCAGAGATTGGCTCACCTAGATCTTTCATTTGTTGTGCCCGAGTTTCAACTTTGGAAATGTGAGAAGCAATGTTATCATTTGGATTCATTTTATATTCGAAAAATCTTTGTTGCAGCAAATATTTGTTTGTTTCAGATTTCAGTTCATATATTGTTGATAATTTCTTCCACATTTCTGCTGAAGTCTGGCAATTAACAATCTGTTGAAGATATTTAAACTCTAGAGCAGTAGTGATCAGCATTTTGGATTTTGCATCTTTCTTTTTCCATTCAGAGAATTTTGCAATATCCTCTATTTCAGGTTTTACTTCAGAGCCATCAGTTATACTGAGAAGATCTTTTGTTTCTAGAATAATCTTCATTTGAAATTTCCATAGATGAAAATTATCGCCGTTGAATTTTTGAATTTGTGGAAGTTCAGTTGTCATCTTGAGCAAGCAAACGAATTTCAGCTTAGATAAACAAAAATATTTGATACCAACCAAGCTCTGCTGCCATGTAAGAGAATCAGAGGCTGGATCTCAGAAAGTATTGTTTAATTAACAGTAATATTATATAAAGATGACAAGGAACAAAGAGAGTCAAAAAAGGCAAGCGTAGGGGCAGACAACAAAAGCAAACTGAAACTTATACAGGTACGGCCGGAGTGGCGCCAGGTCACGTGATGTCTGGGGGAAGCTGGCGTTGCTAAGCAAAAGCCGGTGTGCAAAGTTAACTCTCTCCAACACTTTTGAATTCTAATAAAGATATTATAATTTCTTGTGCGCTCTTAATTAAATAAACCGAAGATACCTCAGGTTTTAATTTTATCATCATTAAAAAAAAAACTTGTAGTATAAGGGCTGTAAGTAGCGACAAAAATATATGCAGTAGAACCTCTATGAGAGGACATTCATGTTAGAGTACACAAATCTACAAAGGACAGTTTTCATTTGCAAAATTAGTAACCCCAGTAAGAGAACACATCTCGCTATAGGACACTTTGGCTCTGCAATTAGGTGTCCTTTACAAGGTTGTTCTACTGTATTCTAATTTTCATAATATTTTTTTTTCTTCTTTTATCTGTTCTCTATAAAATAGATTCTTGACTGGTTCCTCAATCAGATGACGGGATAAAAATTGTTATTTCATAAAGTTTCTGTTAAAAAAAATGTCATCTCCATTTTACATCCCCAGATGGAGATCTTTGATTTATTTAATTGAGCAGACGGGAAAATGTATATATTTACCACCCAATACTACAATTAAGTACCAGCCATTTGATCAAAGCATCAATAAAATTTTTTAATTAGATGCTGAGGAGATAAATTGTAAAAATATTCTTCATCTTATTCCATCGTGTTTTAAATTTCAGAATATAATTTTGAATACTTAACTCCTCCGCAAAATATTTTTTTCTGATTTATTCAAATTTGAAAACATTCTAGTAACGAACTCTTCCACACAGGAATTCCTTTAAATATAAACATTTTAAATAAATCAGAATCAACAACAAGACTCCAAGGGTAAGTGTCTTCTTTTATTAAGACCCTTCTAGGGGTCGTTATATCTCGTTTTGGTAAAAAAAGAATACACTTATCTTTGGAGATGAAGAGACGGGATTTTTGTATTTTATTGGCCTGGCTATCCCTTTTCTTAGCCTGCAGGTGTTGGAAATAAGAAGAATAGTAAATCAATGATCTTGCAATACTTTTAGACTGACAACACTGTAATATAAAAACGAGAACAAAGGGTGTTGGTTTTGTTTACAAAATTAGTATTGGTAATGTAAATTGTTAAATGTTCTTTTCTCTCTCTCTCTCTCTCTTTGAAAATAATAAATTTAAAATACTTTCTTAAAAGGTTAAATTGCCTAATTCTTTAAAACCACTTCAGCTGTAAGTAAACTTGTTATTTGTTGTTTCATTGTCTGAACCATAAGAGATTCCCAACGTGGTAGCAGAGTGTGGTTCTTTTTGAATCGCGGTAAAATATATATAAAATATAGAATAAAATATAAATAAAAAAATGGCTGTCAGCGAAGATATCGCAAATATTGTGAGGCTTAAAAATCCTGAAAATTTTTATTTTTGGAATTTTCAGATAACAATTATTTTCAAAGTGTTGGGTTCCTCCCGTTACGCTCTATCGACATGTGTCCCTACAATAAATTAAATGATCTATAAAATAGTGGTCGGTCCTCTCATCAAAATAGACGCTGGAATTGATCGCCGTCTATTGGCCGCCTCTACAGACTAACGGACTCGGGTCAGAACAATCTATGAGTATAAGGCAACATGGGTCTTATTAAATTTAAATCAACGAATGGTATAATGGTAGATATGGAAAAAATATATATACTGAAACACAGACAGGAGAACTGGCTTCTTTGGCAGGCACGTTCGACAATGTATGTTGGCCAGCAATTATTAGAAGACTTGATTATTAGTAACATTCCCTCCAAATAGGTAAGAATCATACAATATTTCATTTAAACAGTGGAAGAAGGGCAAATTCCTCACATGAAAATACAAATATTACTAAAACCTGACAAAGAGATACCCTCAAGGCGGGTAAAATCGTATTTACCGCTGTTTCTGTATTAAAGTATCACAATAAGGTACAATACACAACTCCATTCCATCAGAGTCGGTAGTTCTATATTCCAATATAATTTGTAATAATAATAAGATGTGGGGGTAGCACCATAAAACAAAAGCATGAAATATGTATGAGAGGAAACAAGAAAATTTCTCCATATAAGTTATATACTAGATATTTATTCAAATAAATTAAAATTTGGGGAACATTTCTATATTGACTAGATATGCTATTTACATAGTAATCTTGATAGAGGTGACCTGAAGTTACGAATTTTGCCTTTATAAAGGAAAAAAAAAAAAAAACCTAGATCTCCATCTATTCTAGCGAGACAAAATATGAGAACCCTATCATTCCTTTTAAGTTACTTAAAGCCCTTTAGGGCCCATGCAAAACCTAGGTTAGTTTCTATTCAAAAAAAAAAGGGGGCGCTAAGTCATAATGACAAATGGCTTACCTTTTCTCGAAAGTGCCGGCAAAGGTCTGGTCTCCCGACTGAAGACTGTCCTCTCATTGAGCGACTCTGATTCAATCTCTTTTTGGCAACCAAACCCTCTTTTTTTCTTGTCCTCTCCATTTTCATTCGCTGGCCGCGCCAAAGTTTCTATTGGTTGGCATTTTCATTCGTCGAAAGAAAACACCAATGAAAATGGCCAACGTCTCCAGTATACAATTTCACCGACGCCCCAGGCCTCTCCCATCAAAATAGAACATATCGTATTGCCAAAACAAAAAAATCTAAAGAGGGAAACAGCCACGGCACTAGTGTAAAATTTCATCAGACCCCAGGCCTCCTCCACATGGGCTGTAATACGATCCTCCCTTTTCTCGGGACGGTATATATATCACCCCCCGTCTTGGCTAAAAATCGACCCAGGCCCCTTTTACCTGGACTGTAATGTGATGCTTCCCTTTTTCGGGAAGGATATTTATAAGGCTTAGTCTTTTAGAAATCTTCCTTCTCCATTTCTTCTGGTCACCTCAACCTAAATTTTAGATGAGGGGAATATATGTACATATGGAACAACAGCTTCCAGCGCGGATGTCTCTGGATGTCACTGGTGTCTTCTTCTCCACCAGGCATCAGCTTTCGGCATGGAAGTCTGGTGTCATCAAGTGTCTAGGTTTCTGGGCAAAAAGGAGGTCTATAAGTCTATGTGGGAGGGAAGCCATGTATCCATTTGATGTTGATCATACATACACCTTCTGTTGGGGTATGGTTACAAAAAAACGTGCCCCAACAATCCTCCCCCTGCCAAGTAATGGACAAATGCGTTTGTGCTACTCATTATTCATCTGCCTTTCATCAGTTACTATGAAAGCAGACCCATTTCTAGCAAAATGCATTTTCCATTACTAGGTGAAGCCAGATGTACCGAAACCTATAGGGAAGATAAGGCTAATCAAAATGATGGTATGCCATTCTAGATGTTCATTATTCCGAACATTATTGGGCATTGTGCATCCTGGCAAAGGGGTTTTTATGTGTTATTATTCTGTCAGCACACTGTTATCAACATAGGTTATGGGGGACAGTCATATCATATGTATGGAAGTAAGCAAGGTCATCTGTCTCACCATTCATGGGTATATATACCACCCTTCCACTTTCTTCTTTGGCCTTGAGGAGTAGGCCATCCTTGTGGTAAGTCCTCTCACCCCATCCTTGCCTCTTGGTGTGCTGGTTTCATTGCTACCTTCTTTCTGCTAACAATACAGTTAGAACATTTCCCTATTACATATTATATATAAAAAAATATTGGGCGCCAAGAAGTCGTTTAGAAATAACTGACTAGTCCAACTCCTAAAACATGCCAGCATCTTTATTTAAGTACCAATCAAGACATTCGTGTGGTATTGTTATATATATACAATCAAAGGAAAGGATAATTATAGTTAGCTGAAAGAAATATCTTGGTATATAATAATTAGCCTATGACATGATGACTCTTGCTAAATAAAAAAAATTACAGAAAGCAAATTATGAAAGTAATCATTAAATAAGGCACGAAATATGTAATGATAAAATGAATCCTTCCATGTTTTATGATGAGTATAATATATATATTGAAGTAAACATATCATGTAGATAGTGATTAAATATGCTAAGATATAAGTGATAAAAATCATCCCATGATAGATGACAAAAGAAAACTACTACAAGATTATATATGGTGACAAAATATATATAATTAAATATTTAATATAAATATTAATATCATGAATATCAAAATAAATAGTATATGACTATAATATAATATATATGATATAAAAATAATAACATATTGAATAAGAAAATGTAAACATAATATATATTTGTGCGCTGAAGGTTCAAGGTTTAGTATCTCAGTTAAGTTTTCAATCTTATCCAGTCTGGAATCACGAGTTGGTCACTGGGTAATATTCGTCTATCCCGATCCTACTGGAGGGTGGGTTCTGTTGTTGTTGTTATCGTGTCCAAAGAAGAGTCTCAGATGTCTCCATGCATCTCCATCACAGCAGCAGCAATATCCACTATCTTGGGTGTGTAAAGCTGCTTCTCTGGGTCTAAGTCAATTTTCTGCAAGGCTGCGGCCATTGCTGGGCATGAGAATATGTGAGTAGGTGTTAGTTCCACACCAGGACAATTGTTGCACGCTTTATAAGTTCTTGTACCATCTGGATGTATTGTCATTCCTTTATAGTGTTTTGTTCTAAGTCTTGTTATAGTTTTTGTCAGTTTTCTCTCAGAGTTTATTTCACATATTTGATCTTTTCTTTTTTTTTGTTTGATTATCTTGTATTTTGCCAAAGCATCAGCGTCAAATACTGACATTTGTTCAGGGTGGGTTCTCTCTTGTGTGTTAGATTCCTCAAATTACAATACTCTCTCAACCCAGATGGGAACGTCATTTAGAATCTTGGTCAAATGGAACATAGCCCAGACCTCTATTAAACTACACAGTCCATTTAAATCTAGGGTGACAACCGTATGAAGAGGATTTTTTTTTGTTTTGGCAGAGCGACTAATCAATTTCTACTATTTTGTTTGCGGCTCCGTTTACCTTGCCTCTGGGGTGTGTACAGTTCAGCTACCTCCCCCTTCCAAGAAATTCATATTACTTTTATCTACTAATATATTCTCTATTCATTGACCTGAATCCTATAAATCTACATCTTATAAATTTGAATTTTAACAAACTGAAATTTTGGTTCTTTTACAAATTCTTTCAGAATTCTACTCCCTGTATAACTGCTCTTAATCCTACTGTCCTCAATACAACACTTCTAAAACTTTGACTCATTGGCTCGTTCTGGCGTCTCGTTCGCGGTCCTTATAGTTAACTAATACTTTAAAATCTTATCCTATCATGGAACGAGTTTAAACTCGTTGAAGGTCCTAATAATTACTTATTCTGCCCCTCGAATCGGTCTTATGCTCGAATTCATTCCAACAAAACGTATGGCAGGGCGAATCCTTTATTAGAAGAAACTTCCGCTAGCTATGGGGAATCAAACTGGTACCAAAAAAAAAAAAATCAATAGACGGAAACTACTTCGTCTAGAATAACTGGGCAATCTCTGCCTACATGCTATTCTTACAGGACCTCCCGTCTGAAACACCCTCGCTCCAGGCACGCTAAAAGCGTCGAAACTACGGTGTCAGATCGGTTACCCAAGGTCGCGCCGTTATACCCCAGGCTATACGGCATGGCTAAAACAAATCCCCCATCCTGCATAAAATTCAATCTATACCTCTTCGCTTCCTCTTGCGAGGAGGAGATGAGTGGGCTGTCGGCTTGATCCCTGTGTTGGGTCAGTTTTTCCACTAAACAAAACCCAACAAAGATGTAAACATTCATTTACATCATATAAATATATATGAAAAAATAGTACAAATGTAACATTGTACTGGGATAAGGTGCTTAAATTAAGAAAAAGGCATCTCCTTATCGTGCAACTGAAAGTTGCTGATGGCTGGCGCCATCTATCGGAATAAATATCAACTATTCTCGTTGATTTTTAATCAAGAATGGGTATTTGGCCAATTCTGGAATAATTAAAAATCAACGAGAATAGTTGATATTTATTCCGATAGATGGCGCCAGCCATCAGCAACTTTCAGTTGCACGATAAGGAGATGCCTTTTTCTTAATTTAAGCACCTTATCCCAGTACAATGTTACATTTGTACTATTTTTTCACATTGTGTAGCGTCCTCACGCAATTCTGGCCTTAACTACCCGTTTCATGATTTTTCAGGATGCCTTAATGACCAATTTTTTGGTCGTTGAGGTACAGCTTGCACCACGCTGATGAGGGCCAACAGCCCGAAACGCGTCCGTGGTTAGCTTTTCTTGATTAATTAAGAATGGGTATTTGGCCAATTCTAGAATAATTAAAAATCAACGAGAATAGTTGATATTTATTCCGATAGATGGCGCCAGCCATCAGCAACTTTCAGTTGCACGATAAGGAGATGCCTTTTTCTTAATAAATATATATATACGCAGTGTCTCGCCGAAGTGTTTGTTGCCTAGGCGGAGAACTCCCAACGATGGCCGACGATGCTCTAAAGGCCCCCTCCCTGACGCAGGGCCTCTCTTGGAAGGATGTAGAAAGAGCATATGTACAAATAAAACTAGACACCTGAGGACTCCAGACTTCCATGCCAAAAGCTGATGCCTGGTGGGGATGGAAAGACACGGGTGACATCCAGAGACATCCGTGCTGGGAGCTACTGTACCATATGTACATATATTGCTGTACCTTATGTACATATATTCCCCTCATTTTAGTAGTAGGTGACCTAAGGAAAACAATTTGTCATATAAACATGTAAATCAATATTTTTTATATACTCGGGATATATATATATATTGATTAATTTCCTAAAGGAATTAATTTTTAGGGATTAATTTGTTTTATCCAATATACAATTTTCTTTCTCGCGCGGCAACACGGCAAATTGGGGGGGCGTGGTCATGATGACGTGCGTGTTTTTCTTCCGACGAATAAAGATGCCCATTGATCACGTGGGTGTTTGCTTTCGACGAATCAAAATGCCAGCCAATAGAAACTTTGGCATGATCAACGAATGGAAATGAAGAAAGACTAGGATAAAAAGGGCCCGTTTTGACTAAACAGGGAGAGGTAGAGAAAAAGTCGCTCAGTGACAAGGAGAAATTTCCAGTCGACCCCGAGACGTGAAGGAGACCAGACCTTACCGCCCTTTCCGAGAGAAGGTAAGCCCCGCCATCATGGCCCAGCTCCCCTTTTTAGTTTTCAAGTAGGACTAATCCATTTAGATTTTTGGATGGGCCCTAAAAGGGCTTTAAATACAAGATGGAATGTTAGTATTTTTAGTATCTTGTCCCGTTAGGATAGATGGAGATCCATATTTTCCCTCATACAACGAAGAATTTGTAACCTTAAGTCACCTCTACCTAGATCATTATGTAACTAGAATATCTCGCTAGTATAAAAATGTCCCCAAAGTTTTGTCTAATAAATATCTATAAATGTATAACTCATTCAGAGAGTTTTGTTTCCTTTTATACAATTTCATTCTCTAGTTTTATGGTAATACCCCCACCTTATTATCTCAAATCCCACTGAATATGGACTACCAACTCTGATGGAATAGAGTTGTGTACTGTGTATTTGCTGTGACATGTTGACACAGCAACAGTTGCAAAATACGACTTTATTATGGCTGTCTTGAGGGTATCTATCTGTTAGGTTTTAATAATATTTGTATCCTCATGTGAAGAATCTGTCTTTCCCCCACTGTTTGAACAAGATATAGTATGATTCTTACCTATTTGAAGGGAATGTTGCTAATAATCAAGTCTCCCATAGATTGCCGGCCATGTACACTGTCGCGAGTGTCTGTGTTTCAGTATGTTCCATCATTGACTACCATTATATTGTTCGTTGATTTAAAATTAATAAGATCCATGTTGCCTTAAACTCATTAGGTTGTTCTCTTCATGATTTTATTGAAGACCTTTGTTTTAGATACATTATGATTATTAATGTCAATAGTATAAGTCTATAGTTTGCTTGTCTTTTATTTGTTAGATTCTGGTATAATCTTTATAAATAGAGTCCTTTCCATATATCCAGATGGTAACTTACTTATCGCATTTTTGTTGAATCTTTATTATAAAATTAGGGATTAAAGGATATCCGCATTTTTAATCAGATTTCTACCAATAAAATCTGAACCTAGTACTTCATGGTATCTAATTTGAAACATTGATTTCCACTTATTATACTTCAATAGAAAATGTTAATTAGGTCTTCTATATTCAGGATACTTTAGTTTTTTTTTTTATAGTAACATGTTCATCTTTATCTGAGATCTCCCAAAGTTGTTGGATGACCTCAAAGAACGTGACACAAAAAAAAAAAAAAAAATTTTGGGCGCGTCACGGACCCAAGTCCGACCCATTCCAGCGTCTAAAAATTTTTTTTTTGGGAGAACCGACCACTATTAAGTCTATAGTTTAGTTGCCTTTATAGCTTATTTGTTAGACTTTAGTATAATCTTTACAAGTAGGGTCACTTCCATATATATATATCCAGATAGCAAATTAATTCCAATATCTTGACCTCTGCGAAATCTCTATGAGAAATAATAAAACTCCGAGGTTGCGTATTATTTTCTTTTCCCGCTTAATAAGGCTCTAGCTTTCGGATATGGTGGACCTTCTACAGGAGCAACGCGATGGTAGTGAATCGTTAGTAGCTAGATATATTTACCTAATATATTTACATCTTTACAAAATTTTCATAAAGGAACTATTAACTTCTTGTTATATACTAAGTACAGACTATTTACATATTTCTAAACTAAGGTAAAACTATTATATAATAATTTAACTTATGAAATTTGAATTAGCTATGGAACAGAGTTAATGAAACAAGAGTTACTGTATTAAACATGAGGAAGCGTATGTTTAATTGCTATCATTTCTATTTATGGATCTAGTGCGCTCATTCATTCTATCTATTACTTGTCTGCCGGGTTTCGCCTATGTACATGCTGCTGCATTGGTTGCACTCTATAGATTACATCGCTTGACTGTTACATATTGGTGAGTTATGGCTATCTTTTTGTTGTGATTTCCGATTATTGCGCGTATGTTAGGTGTTCTCATAATATGTCTTTATACCATATTTCCTAATTCCTCGGGCTATTGTTACGCTGTTAGGAGGGTACGATATGACACAAACAGATTTGTATGTTTGACTATTGTTCGTGTTATTTGGGTTATAAATGCCTTAATATGAATCTATTTACAGTTGATCTGTAGAAATTATAGAGATCTGTTGCTATAATTTCCCCTATGAAATAGCTCCCAGCGTCTTCAGTGGGTGGCTAAATCGCTAGAAGGCGAATCTCTTAAAAGGATAAGTTGAGACAACGAGGAAGGGTCCGCCATTTTGTTTCTTTCATAGAAGAAGAAAAGGGGGGGATGGACGTTGGGACCCCACATTCCAGGAGGATCTGTCAACGGGACTCCCTGACGCTGGGCCCCCCCCTTTGGGGAATTCCACCCACGCCTGGCATGGTTGAAAGTCTTACTTGGAGCTGCAACTCTAAAATCCTTCTGTACCTTGTATATTATCTGATATTCCATTCTTCCAATTATAGTTTTATATGCTCAAGCTCTACATTGTTTATCTCTATATCAAACGCTTTGCCTATTGTGGTAGAGACCCTGTTGTCAAAATGTTACACTTACAGATTTTAACAAGAAACTTCTACTAAGTCACAACATACATTCCGAGGATGGTGGTGACATTGTTGTCGAAAGGTTACGCTCGTAAATTTTAATAAGGAAATTGTACTAAGTCACTCGTTACATGCTCCGTTCTCGTAGGTCTAAAATAGGGAACGCGACACCTGCCTTCCACTATCTCCAAGTCTGAGGGTCGGGATAGGGATCATTTATCCACAATCCTTAGAATTCAAGCTAAATTAAAATAAAAGGAAATCAAAAGAAATTATATCCTCTAACGAGGGACCTAACAAAAGGGAGCGAATATTTTCTATCTGGATAGAGTTTGTAGTTGTCCTGTTTGAGGCTTCTCGTTCTAACAAAATTTTAAAGAAAAAAAATCGATCCTATTAAAGTCCTTAACCCTATTCTAATGTATTTTGGGCTCACAATATAATAGTTTTTTAACCTTCTACACATTCATTATTCCAATTCTTTCATACACCCTCCCCCCTATCATTCGCGGAATGCACTCAAACTAAAGTTAAAAGCTGCTACAAGGCCAAAATACTCATTTATCAATATCAATAGATCCTAACAAATAATAACATCTTTCAGGACACAATGTGAAATCAAATAAAATAATGAAATTAAAACAAATTGGGAACTAAAGCCCTAGGTTACTCAAAAGAAAATGCCTCTGTACAAGCTCTATATATACTAATACTTTATACTCGATAAATGATTGTTAACAATAATTGTTAACAATTCTAAATAATCTGGAAGCTAACCTACCAAAAAAAAAAAAAGAATCAGTGTAACTTCAAAAACTGCCCTTGCCTTGACACTAAGCGACTTTTCACGACAATTCTATAAAGACACACAAATTATAATGGTGAATAAAGGACCATTAAACGTGACACCTCATAAAAGCGGATTGAGTCACTCCCCTAGCCACCGTGGGTGAAGTCACTATCTTCTTACTTCATCGTGCGTCTGTCCCCTTTGCAGTAGTCCGACCTCAACACTCTATTGAAAGATGGATTTATAGGGTTTATGATTCACTACCCAACACTAACATTCTCAAGTGCTTTCCAAGGATCGACTACAGTCTGGGCCTACTTAACTTCCACCCCTGGCTTAGGGTCCCTATACTTCACAACTTCACTCTGAGAGATTGACCTTTCATGTCCTCATTAGAAACCTATTTCAAAGCTACTACCTGAAAGCCAGGGATTATAGGGTTTCTTTTCTAAATTACCCAACACAAGCTATAGGATGCCTATTAGGTTTGTTGTTTTAGACATAGCCCCCCTCTAAGTTGTGATTTCCTACACCTTCCTTCACCTATTACTCCCGATAATAACTAAAATTTCAGATTTACATAAATAATTAATTCACAATGGTATACATCATTCTCACTGGTCTTTGAAACTCGGGATTTAACAAGAAATAGTTTGTATAGAAAAAAAAATCCTATTGAAGTTTTACCTTGAAAAAAAAAGGTTTAAAAGAAAAAGAAAATAAAAAAAAAGGTTGAAATCTCTAAGCTCCTCATTCTATTGAGATGATTCTCCGTACACCCTCCAAAATCCTAGTTAGTGGCGACAGTCTGAGCAGAATTTACACTGTGTGGGCCTTTTCACCCTTGTAGACCTGCGTAAAGTTGAACTGTCCACACTAACTCTGTCAATTTCCCCTCGTCTCATTACTTCTGAGTCCGCTCTGGTTGTCACCCCTTGTGGAACCACTACATTAACAGACCTATTAGGGAGATAAGCTGGACCTGTAAGATGAATCCAATGATCTTCATCACTGGAACCTTGACTTAAATTACCATCACTAGTTTCTTCCTCCTCTGTGGGGAAAATCCTAATTGGTATATGGTATTGTTTTAACCTATCTATATGGTATTTATCCAAATTCCCAGTTTCTAGATTCTTCAAGAGATATACAGTATGACCAGCTCTTTTTAGTACCTCATATGGACCCCCATACCTTGGCTCAAATTTGTGACGCCCCTTCGTCTCATGCATTCTCTTTATCAGCAAGCATGGTCCTCAGTTGTTGGATCTACGGGAACTAGGTATTAGATTCCACCTCGACCGTAACGGTAGCATTATGACCCATAGTGGTGGGCAAAGTGGGGAATACTAGGTGGAAGGGGGGGAGGGAGAGATTTTCTTTACCATGGTGTACTAGCACTAAAACAATGTTGTGAAAACTCTTTAAATCACATCTCATCATTAAGAACAAAGTGTCGTTTAAAAAATTGAGTAACTCTTTAAAATCATATACCAGCACTAAGCAAAATATACTGGAAATATATATACTCGACTTATCCATATAACTTAGCGCATACAGTTAATGAAATTTAGGTAGACTAGCCCATACTAACTCTCAGTGCATGTGTCCATTGTCACTTAGCGGCTGTCATTAGAAATTTCCTTCATGCATCTATACAGTATGAGGCATAGTAATTAAAAGGCTGCATTTCCATGAGTTCATCCCTCTTACAACATGCTGAAACGAAATCAAATGTGGTTATAAGATCACTGTCTATGGGGTAACAGGTGCATATTGGATTGGGAAATGACAAAGTTATTTCGCCCTTTAAGATACTAATTGTGACTGAGTTTTCTGTTGAGTTATGATGATACACTGTGAATTTGGTAGGGAAATTAATTTGTAGGATTGTGTTGCATATCAGGGGTTTTGTTTGTTCCTGGGTTAGAAATTTTTATATTATTACTTATTACTGTCAGTCTGATAATTACATTCCTGGCTCATGAGATAGGTGTGCAACTTGTACAATTCACTGTGGAAATATATGTGGGCATTTAATAATTTACAGAAGTATATCTAATATGGGGTCATCACCTCAGCTCGATCTATCCACAATTTTGTTCTGGAATTTAGCGCCATATTCTAGATGGACTTCACTGCCTCATCTATAGTCCAGGCGTGTCCTTAAGTGTCAATTTTAGGAAACGTCATCTCGTCCTAGACCTTTCTTCTCTGCATGCTGGCACATCTTCAATGACATTTCCAATGCGGGGGACACACCCGGTATCGTGATTGGTTAGATGGCTAGACACGCGAGGAGGGCGGCCCCTTTGACGACGTTTTCTGCCAAGTATGATCACTGGATGCCGATAGACCGCTTAAAGGGTGTGTCCCCCACATTGGAAATGTCATTGAAGATGTGCCAGCATGCAGAGAAGAAAGGTCTAGGACGAGATGACGTTTCCTAAAATTGACACTTAAGGACACGCCTGGACTATAGATGAGGCAGTGAAGTCCATCTAGAATATGGCGCTAAATTCCAGAACAAAATTGTGGATAGATCGAGCTGAGGTGATGACCCCATATTAGATATACTTCTGTAAATTATTAAATGCCCACATATATTTCCACAGTGAATTGTACAAGTTGCACACCTATCTCATGAGCCAGGAATGTAATTATCAGACTGACAGTAATAAGTAATAATATAAAAATTTCTAACCCAGGAACAAACAAAACCCCTGATATGCAACACAATCCTACAAATTAATTTCCCTACCAAATTCACAGTGTATCATCATAACTCAACAGAAAACTCAGTCACAATTAGTATCTTAAAGGGCGAAATAACTTTGTCATTTCCCAATCCAATATGCACCTGTTACCCCATAGACAGTGATCTTATAACCACATTTGATTTCGTTTCAGCATGTTGTAAGAGGGATGAACTCATGGAAATGCAGCCTTTTAATTACTATGCCTCATACTGTATAGATGCATGAAGGAAATTTCTAATGACAGCCGCTAAGTGACAATGGACACATGCACTGAGAGTTAGTATGGGCTAGTCTACCTAAATTTCATTAACTGTATGCGCTAAGTTATATGGATAAGTCGAGTATATATATTTCCAGTATATTTTGCTTAGTGCTGGTATATGATTTTAAAGAGTTACTCAATTTTTTAAACGACACTTTGTTCTTAATGATGAGATGTGATTTAAAGAGTTTTCACAACATTGTTTTAGTGCTAGTACACCATGGTAAAGAAAATCTCTCCCTCCCCCCCTTCCACCTAGTATTCCCCACTTTGCCCACCACTATGGGTCATAATGCTACTCGTCAAAGGGGCCGCCCTCCTCGCGTGTCTAGCCATCTAAAAAATCACGATACCGCCTCACGCCTACAGGTTCCGGATTACATTCAATGTAATATCTTTGCTCGGGTGTCCCGACTTTATCAATCCTTATTCACAGCCTTTTAGGTGATATTACTCCGCACTGGAGACTCGTATTCCGCTAAGTTCCTCATTATATACAAGTGTCAAATCGAGCCTCGATAAACTCTCCTGTCTCCTATACCCCCATTACTAGATAGATCCTGTCTCTAACACAGGTGGCTTTTGCTGCCTTGTCATCAACTTAAAGCTGTCTAAGCACGCCTCGGGATATCTCAGCTGTCTTGCAGACGCAAGCTCCAGTCATCTCCTTTCCTTTGAATATTTTTAAAGATTATCCCAGGTAGTTGTCATAAGTTAATAAATAGTTCCATAGTGATTAAAAAGTACTCGCGCAAATTGGTCACTAGATCTATTCCTTGAGATTCTGCCATTGGAATGTTAGAACCAGATTTCTATCCATTATTGATTTTGTCGCGTTCCCTATTTTTAGACCTACGAGAACGGAGCATGTAGGGAGTGACTTAGTACAATTTCCTTAATACAATTTACGAGTGTAACCTTCGACTACAATGTCACCACCATCCTTGGAATGTACGTTGTGACTTAATAAAATTTCTTTAATAAAAACTGCAGGTGTAACATTTTAGTAACAGGGTCTCTACCCCAATAGGCGAAGCATTTGATATAGAGATAAACAATGTAGAACTTGAGCATAAGAACTATGATTGGAAGGATGGAATATCTGATAATATACTAAGTACAGAAGGATTTAGAGGAGTGCAGTTCCAAGTAGAAGTGTGAGAGGGACCCCAAAAGGGGCCCAGCGTAAAAAGGGGGGGGGGGTCCCGTTGACAGATTCTTCTGGAATGTGGGGTCCTAACGTCCATCCTCCCTCCCTACTTCTTCTTCCATGGAGGAGAAAATGGCGGACCCTTCCTTATTGTCTCAACTTATCCTTTGAGAAATTCACCTTCTAGCGATACAGCAACCCACTGAAGACGCTGGTAGCTACTTCATAGAGGAAATTATAGCAACAGATCTCTATATTTCTACAGATGAATTAAAAAAATAGATTTATACACAAGGGATATAGTGTGGGAAGTTTAGGACAGATGTGTAAAGACACTCCCCATTAAATTAGGGCTCACGTGTAATTAGGAAGAAAGGAGGGAAATATCGAATTATTCCTGTTCCTTCACTACGTTAAAATGATTTGTGAAATAATGGTCGGCTCTGTCATCAAGACATAGCAGTAGCAATAGATTATAGCAATAGATCTCTATAATTTCTACAGGTCAATTGCGGATAGATTCATATTAAGGCATCCCCCCTTCTTTTTATAACCCAAATGACACAGACAGTAGTCATACATATAGATCTATTTGCATCACACCTTACCCTCCTAACTGCTTAACAATAGCCCGAAGAATTAGAAAATATGGTATTGGGATATATTATAGAAACATACCTGACATAAGCGCAATAGTCAGAAATCAGAATAAAAAAAAGATACAATAGCCATAACTCTGCTCCATGGCTAATTCAAATTTCATAAGTTACATATTTTATTATATAATAATTTAACCTTAGTTTAGAAATATGTAAATAGCCTGTACTTAGCATATAACAAGTGGTTAAGATATTTGAATTATTTTACTATCTGGATATATGTAGAAGGAACCCTACTTGTGAAGATTATATCTGAAGACTAACAAATAAGATTTAAAGACAAGCAAACTATATACTTAATAGTGGACGGCTCTCCCATCATAAAGATAGACGCTGGAATGGAACTGCCATCCATTTTACCGCCCCTACAGTCCAACGGACCATGACACACCCATCTCTTTGTGTCCCGTCCTTTGAGATCATCCAACGATTTTGGAAAATCTCAGAAAGATGAACATGTTACTATTAGAGACTAAAATCCTGAATATAGAAGACCAAATTAATATTTCTATTGAAGTACAGTAAGTTAAGAATCAATATTTCAAAGAAGATATCATAAGTACCAGGTTCAGACTTCTAGTAGAAAATCTGATTAAACGTGCGGATATCATTTGATTCCCAATTTTATATTAAAGGTTCAATAGAGTGCTACAAGTAAGTTACCATCTGGATACATGTGAAGGACCCCGTTTTATAGAGATTATTCCGGAATCTAACAGATAGGTTATAAGAGACAAACATACTATAGACTTATGCTATTGTCATTAATAATCGTAATATATCTAAAACCTGGGTCTTCAATAAAGCCGTAAAGAGAACAACCTAATGAGTTTTAAGACAACATGTATCATATTAATTTTAAATCAATGAACAATATAAAGTAGACATGATGCAGCACACTGAAACACAGACACTAACAACGATGTATATGACCGGCAATTTATGGAGACCTAATTATTAGCAACATTCCCTTCAAATAGATAAGAAACATACAACATTTCATTTATACAGTGGGAGTAACATCATAGGGCAAAAGAATGGAGTATGTAGGAGAGAGAACAAGAAATTACTCTCATACGATATGTATCGGATATTTATTTGAACTATTCATATTTTTGGGGACATTTTTATGCTGGCGGGACATACTATTTACATAATAATATAGGTAGGGTGACTTAAGGATACTATTTCCTCTCTATAGATTGGAGAACATAGATCTCCATCCCTTCTAACGGGACAAGACACGAAAATACAAACATTCTATCTTGTATTTAAAGCCCTTTTAGGGCCTATTCTGAATCTAAATAGGGGGCAAAGCCATAATGGCGGGGCTTACCTTCTTTCGGAAAGCGGCGGCACGGACTGTCTCCTCTACGTCCCAGGCTCGTCTCTGTCTGATCTATCTCCTGTCACTGAGCGACTTTTTCTCTCTCTGCTCGATCTTTCTAGTCAAAAACGGGCCCTTTTATCCTAGCCTTTCTTCATTTCCATTCGTTGATCATGCCAAGGCTTTTATTGGCTGGCATTTTGATTCGTCGTGAGCAAATACCCACGTGATCAATGGGCATCTCCATTCGTCGGAAGAAAACACGCACGTCCCCCCATGACCACGCCCCCCAATTTCCCGTGTTGCCGCGCGAGAAAGAAATCGTATATTGGATAAAACAAATTAATCCCTAAATTAATTCCTTTGGGAATTAATTAATATATATATATATTTTGATTATATTAAAATATATATATATATCCCGAGTATATAAAATTATTAATTTATATGTTTAAATGACACATTGTTTTCCTTAGGTCACCTACTACCAAAAAAAAGAAATGAGGGGAATATATGTACATATGGTACAGTAATATATGTACACATGGTACAGCAGTTCTCAGCACGGATGTCTCTGGATGTCACCCGTCGTGTCTTCCCTCTGCCACCATGTATCTGCTATTGGCATGGAAGTCTGGTGTCTTCAGGTGTCTGCCTTTTGTACATCCTTCCAAGAGAGGCCCTGCGTCAGGGAAGGGGGCTTTTAGAGCATCGTCGGCCATCGTTGGGAATTCTCCACCTAGGCAACAAACACTTCGGCGAGACACTGCGTATATATATGTTTATATGATGTAAATGAATGTTTACATCTTTGTTGGGTTTTGTTTAATGGAAAAACTGACCCAACAATTCCTCCCCCACCAGAGTGAAAGAATGCGTTTATTCCAATTCATATCTGTTTATAGTCTATGAGAAATATGAAGCCGGGGGAAATGCATTCTTTTATGATATCAGCAAGCAATCACTGACACTCGGACAAAGGAGGAATATACGGGCCATGAACCTGGAACATGTTAGCTCAATGTAAGTACTGGAGGAAATTCTACTCTACCATTTAATGGGCAATGTACTAAGCCCACCCTTTCGCTGTCTGGAATCCGGGGAATCTTGGCCCAGATGTGAGTCAAGTCCACATGTTCTCAGTCATGGTCTTCATGGTGGAGGTGTGGGATGGTCTAAACATCAATTCTATACAAACAAACTATTAGTACCTCCTAGATAAACATAATTATTAAGGGCGCCAAGGAATTGTGTGTGTCAATATAGATATGTACAATTCCTAAAACATATCCAAAAAAAAACTTTATTGACTCTATAAGATATATATATGACAGCAAGGAATGACTATACATGGTTACCATGGTAATGGTAATATAAAAAGAATACTAAAATTGCAACTCCTATCAATGACACTAATAACAGGGCAAAACAGAAACGTGGCAAGTGAATATACACATTAAATTTGCACGGATACTATGTATGTCAAAGTGGGGCAATGCAGATATACTCGGAAAAAAAATAAAAAAAATTTAAGATGGATGTTTACTATAGGTATGAATGGAATGGTTTGATATACATATATATAGGATATACTATGGTGAACAGATGAATCTATAAATTGTGATTAGAATCCTCATTCGGTACATTTGTCTGAAGATGGTAACAATGCTGTTACCAAAATGTCACCCATAGTAATTATTCGTTAATTCTACATACACAAATATACATGAATACAATAAAGGAATGATATATGCTATATAGTAATATTGAATATATAATGATAATAGAACGGATAGATGTGCACTGAGGGTCTAGGACATTTCACTAGTATTTCAAATTCTACTTAGAATATCTTAAAATTGTTCTTATCAACTCGTCATTGGGAGTGTTTTGTCTGGTATGTTCCCCCGCTTCTCTTAAATCAGGGAAGATGTATATATATGAAGGGGATCATGGTAGCCAATACGTTCCCAAACCAGGTTATTTCTAAGTCACCTTATCGTGATGACAACCTAACCTATCTTTGTTCTTTACCTGAACATGTAGTTAACCCCTACTATACATTGTTTAGATGATCTATAGAATGTGTACTCATACCTTTTACCCTCAACTCGAGTTCTTAACATCTCTCTGAAAATATTCTATTTTATGACTACAATAAAAAAAAATAAGACTAGCTCATTGCTCTAGGCCATTTCACGGCCGAATCGATCTTTCCAAAAAAAAAAATTCTTCCTTCTTAGATCTGAAAGCTACACTGGCTTGTTCTGGTGATCTGCCTCAGAAGTTCATTTAGAAGTCCTACCAATTTAAAGTTTACCTTATCCTATGATGAGTTACTCTCGTAACAAAAAGAAAATTTCTACTTATTAACTGATATTTAGACCTAAATTCGTTCTAACTAAACGTATGGTAGACTGATAATCTTTAATTAGGTGATTAACTTTTGCTAGCCTGGGGCGATATAAAACGCAAAGAATCTGGACAGTCCATCTGTCACTTTGCTAACTGGTACCTAAAAATCTGTAGACGGAATCGCGTCGTCTAATCATAACTTGTCTCTTACACGCTCTCTCATTGTTAACTCTCATTAGAAACCCCCTTTAGACTATTACTTAAAATCAAGGAGTTATAGGGACTGATTTACCCAGCACATGCTTCGAAGTTTCTGTCTATCGGGGATTGGTTCCAAGCTGCGCAATTTATAGAGGAGCTTCAACGCGCCGAACCTTCCCAACCTCCCGTCTGAAATCCTCATCTCAGTCACGTTTAAAACGTCGTAAATTACGATGTCAGATCGGTTACCCGAGGTTTTCGTCGCTTTACACTTAGTCTGCGACGTCGGCAACTGAATCCCCCCACCTAGCACAAAGTTCACCTGGTACCTCTCCGCTTCCTCTAAAGAGGAGGGGATTTGCAGACTTCTGGCCTGACCGTGGCCTTCCATAAATCCCCCAGTCTGAGAATCGAGACATGGTCATTGCCTACGACTCTTAGAATTCAAGTTGATATGATGAAATAGGGTGATTGATTCCCTAATAATAGAAATCAAAACTTATACTCCCATTGGAGGAGGCCTAACAAAATGGAGCGAAAACCTTCCCCAATAATAGAGTTGTACTGTCCTGTGAGGCCATCCGGTCCTAACAAATAAAGAAATCAAAATCAAAATTGAATCTATTGGTTCCCTAACACTATTCTACTTGTATCTTTGGATTAACAGTATGCTAAACTTTAACTTTGTGGGCTCATTCATTGATCATTACATTCATTCATTACATTCGCGATCTCATTCAAACTAAAGTTAGACTCTATCATAAAAACCAAAATACTATAAAAATAACCATTATCAATATGCCTTAATAGTAATAAATCTTCTAGGACAAATGTGAAATCAAATAGAATTAACAAGTTAAAACAGATCAGGGACCTAATCCCTGATTTACTCAATAAAAAGAAATTGCCTCATACAAACTCTATATATATCAATTATCTATACATAGATAATTATTATTTATATTTAAACAAATTAATAAAATTCGATTATTAACAATCAAATGCTGGGATCTAATCTGTCTTCAAAAAAAAATATGTGCGTCTAACAGTTTGAAAATCTTCTTATCTTGACACTTGGTGTCTAAACAAATGAATCATCAAACTAGCACTTAAATGGAGCGAACTGAACTTCAAGCATTTACCTCATTGCCAAAATATATAATAGGTCTACAAGTGTTTTGCCAACGCTGCTTCCCATATAGGATCATTAGCATTCTTCTCTCCCTGCTATTCAGCTAAACTCTTTCTTTGGACTTATAGGGCATTCAGTACCCAGCTCGTTCTGGAGTTTAACAACAGAGATGACTTGCTATCCTATTACATCAATTCTTAGACTGTAATTGCCTTACACACTCTCATTAGAAATTCTCTTTGGACTGTATAACTGGACCCAGGGATTTACAGGGAGTCAAGTTTTACCCAACGCAAGCTCCAAGTCATTCCATAGAGAATATGTTACAAGCACAGCAATTGTCTGGTGCGCCTAAGCCCTTTAATTGTCTTTAAAGTTGAACCACTGCTCAAAACCTGCAAAAAAAAAAAAACTGAAATTTCTTTAAGACCACAAACTAGGGCCTTTAACTCACATCCTAACACTTCTTACTATGATCAAAATTTAACTAACTCTAGTACACATTCTATAGGTTCAAATCAATGGCAACCTGGGCATGATTTACAATCAGTGGGTCTCTTGACCCTGGTTGAACGACGTATTCCAGGGCCGTCAACATTGCCACCTATTGCCCTATTTACTACCTCAGGCGGGTTCCCTAAGGTTGCTGTCTCTCGTGGTTCCACTGGTTCTACAGTTCTACGGGAATATATGGGATACGTTGGATGTACCCAGTGATCCTCATCATCAGTGATACTATCTATTTGTTCTTGTGTGTTTCCGTCCCCCGTAGGGTAAGTCTTTACCGGGGCATGATAGGCCTTCATTATGTCTATGTGAATCTTGTCTAAGTGCCCCGTCTCCAAATCCTTCAAAAGATAAACAGTGTCGCCTGTCCTTTGTAGTACCTCATAAGGTCCTCTATACCTTGGCTCAAATTTGTGACGTCCTTTCGTCTCATGCATTCTCTTTACCAAAGCTAGATCCCCAGTCTCAAAGGTCCTTAATTCTCTAGCTTCAAACTCAGCCCTGGCTTCTTGTTGCTCCTTCAAGTAAGTCTGCCTCATCACCTCTCTCGTCCTTTCAACCTCCTCCACCAATTCCCGCTCATAGAAGGCCGCCATCTCGGTAATTGAATCCTCGCATACAGGATTAAGCTCTTCTTCCTGGAAAGGTTGTGGGAGCCTCAGCTCATGTCCGAAGACCAGTTTCGCTGGAGTAAATCCAGTACTAGAGTGTACAGTGGTCCTGATAGCTAAGGCTACCATTGGTAAGGTGGTATCCCAATTGTTCCCCGCTGTACACCTGCGTAGAGATTCTATTACCGTCCTATTGAGCCTTTCTACGGCGCCATTAATCTGAGGTCTCCAGGCCGTGGTATTTACTGCACCAACCCCCATAGCCTTGCAGACTCCCTTGAATACGCAACTCTTAAATCATATCCTGACAGGATTGCGAAAGCTCTTCAAAACGATGTGTTATATTACAACAAGGTTGTGACATAACTCATAAAGATGACAAACTATCATTAAAACAAGGTTGTGAAAAACTCCCTTTTTAACTGTGGACTAACATCAAGACACTGTTGTGAGAACTCTTCTCGACAATGAGCTACACTAAAAACGAGGTTGTGACAAACGACCCACACACACTAAAACAGGTTGCGAAGACTCTTAAAAGATGACAAACTAACATTTAAAACGGGTTGTGAAAAAAAATCCTATTAACTGTGGACTAACATTAAGACACGGTTGTGAAAACTCTCTTCAACAATGAGCTACACTGAAACGAGGTTGTGACTGACGACACTCTAATAGTAAAACATGTTGTAAGAATTCTCTAAAGATGGTACACTAACATTAAGACACGGTTGTGAAAACTCTCTTCTCGACAATGAGCTACACTAAAAACAAGGTTGTTACAAATGACACTCTAATAGTAAAAAAAATGTTGTAAGAATTCTCTAAAGATGGACTAATATCAAACACGGTCGCGAGACTCTCTATAACAATGCATAAACACTAAAACAGATTGTGACAACCCTTTAGAGACGACACACACACACTAAAACAGGTTGTGAAAACTCCTTAAAGATGATATACTAACATTAAGACGGGTTGTGAGAACCCTCTTCAACAATGAGCTACACTGAAACGAGGTTGTGACAATTGACATTCTAACATTAAAACAATTGTGAAGATCATTAAAGATGGCAACAAACGCTACAGCACGGTTGTGAGACGATATACTGCACAAAAACAAGGTTGAGACAATTAGCACACAAAGACTGAAACAGGGTGTTAACGCTCCCTTCAACGGCCACTTAACACCAGAACACGCGTTATGGTTGAAAAAAATAAAAGGTAGAACCGTAAACTATTTAAAGTTTAACATAACACTAGGACAAACTTGTTAACATAAAAAATGAAATTGAAAATTTAAGATTCATTACCACGCTAGAACAAACTCGTAGCTAGAGAAATAAAAGAAAGCTGGAACTCTTTAAACCACAGCCTATAACAAAAGGAACAAAGTGTTGTCAAAAAAAAAACTGAGTAACTCTTAAATAACATATACCAACATTAAAGCAAAGATTGTGGCCAATAAGAAAATTGTTTCTTATCAGGAGAATAAGTATTTGGTATTTAATATAGCCCAATATTATAACTAATAAAGACCTATTTATATACATTAGTGTACACAACCGCTGAAATCCAGGTAAATCCGTCTACACAAACCCTTAGTGCAAAATATGTACTATTTACAGATATTGGTATCTAGTCTAAAACAAATTATCTATTAGCGCTATGTGGCGACGGGCCAAATTAAATTAGATCTATCGAGGCGATATTGCGGTCGACAGCTGCGCTTTAAACATAGAACGTAATTCCTTCTATCATCTTCCCGCCGTCTGGTCGCCATCCATTAAGGGGAGGTGGGGGGCCCCCATGGCTTCTAATTTTAATTGCCCCGACCGCTGCTCTCATCTTGTGACTTCCCCAGAATTACCCCAGACCGGGGGCCAGCTGCAAATCTTTTATCACCCCCGCACGGAGGCCTTTTTAGGAAATTGGCCGTCGTGGTGCCTTTCCCCTCTGGGACATACTCGAATGGCGCGTCTAAGACCTGGAAGATCTCTGGCACATTGTTTACAACTTACAAACTATGAATACACAATTGTTGAATATCTGGGAACCTATCCTACCAATTTACTTGATCTCTTAACACGTGTACGAGGCCATTGTTACTTAGAGACTGTTATCAGAAGCCTTTCCTTTGTATTTATACAGTATGAGGTACAGCAGTTAAAGGTTCTATTTCCATGGTTCATCCCTCTTACAGTATGCTGGTACGGAATAAAATGCGGTTACAATATCATTGACTACGGGTTAACAGTTGCATTTTTGAGCTGGGAGATGACAAAGTTATTTCGCCCTTTAGGACACCTATTTTAACTGAGTTTTCTGTTGGGTTATAATGTAATACTGTGAATCTTGTAGGGGAATTACCTTTGTTGGACTTTGTTGCATACCATGGGTTTTGTTTGTTATTGGGTCTGAGAACTCATATTATTCTTTATTACTGTCAGACTGGTAATTACATTCCTGGCTCATGGGATATGTGTACAATTTGTATAAATCACTGTTGAAATATATATGGGCACTTAAGAGTTTACAGGAGTATATCTAATATGGAGGAGACACCTTAGCTCGATCTAACCACGTTTTGTTCTGGAACTTAGCGCCATTTTCTAGACGGACTTCATTGCCTCATTCACTGTCCAGACACATCACCTTTGGTGTCAATTTTAGGAAACGTCATCTCGTCCTCGATCTTTCTTCTCTTCATGTTGGCACATCTTCAATGACATTTCCTATGTGGGAAACACACCCTTTTTGCGGTTTATCGGTATCCAGTGATCAAAACTTGGCAGAAAACGTCGTCAAAGGGGGTCACCCTTCTCGCGTATCAAACCTTCCAAACCAATCACGATACCGCCTCACGCCTACAGGTTCCGAAGTCCCTACTCCATCAATCTTTATTTACAGCCTTCTGGTGATGTTACTTCGCACTGGAGGTTCACACTTCGCTAACTTCCTCATTATATACAAGTGTCAAATCGAGCCTCGATAAACTCCCTCGTCTCCTATACCCCTAATATTAGATAGATCCTGTCTCTAACACAGTTGGCTTTTGCTGCCTTGTCATTTACTTAAGGCTGTCCACGCATGCCTCGGGATATCTCATCTGTCTTGCAGACACAAGCTCCAGTCATCTCCCTTCCTTTGAATATTTTAAAGATTATCCCAGGTAGTATGTCATAATTTGATAAAACTTCCACAGTGATTAAAAGTACTCGCGCAAATTGTTCACTATATCTATCTCTTGAGATTTTGCCATTGGAATGTTAAAAACCAGGTTTCTTTCTATTATTGGTTTCGAGAAAAAAAAATTTACGAAGAAAACTATAAAATTGCGTCCTTTCTATGGTGATCAATAATCTCTCTTCATGGGTATGCTAAACTGGATCTCCCATTCTAATTCTGCCTTAAGGCTCGTGTGTCTGTCACTCTCCCAATCCACTATGTGCTGTATAAAAGTAAAATAGAATAACTATCTCCAGGCATATTAGCTCTAAATCTGGACGCACAGACTAGTATGACCTGGCGGAAAGCGCTATTAAAGTAAAGTTAAGAAATTGTAGCCAGTAATAATTATCAGGACTCACTTCTGCTGTGAGAGAGATTATATCAGGGCTATGATGAGAGGAAAATTCTAAGTCATTTCAGTAGACTACTGTAAGACACGGGTTACTGTTCTAGATTGGAACCATGGCAACCCAACCGCATTTCTCATACTGTATAAAACAATTTAGGAAAAAAAAAAATTGTAAACAATGGTGCTCGCAACAGAATCCAAAATTGATTGAAACACAGAACATTATAAATAATGTCCAGCAAGCAGGATGCCCAATCACCTTTATAAAAAAAAAAACTTTCCACAAAAGTGTAACAACCAATAACCCAATAAACAAGACCACAAGTATCTATAGGGCGATATGTTACACTACATACTCACAAATATCTATAACTTTAGTCAACTACCTAAGGAACTTTTGGCATCCAAACATATTACTGTAATTCACCTAATATAGTCTCCACCATTAAAATCAACTATCTAAAATAATCTTAATATCATAAAAACCCACTAACTAAAACAGAAGGATAAAAGGCAATATATTCCATATAATGCAACAACCGCCAAGCCAATATACGTGGGGAAGACAGGAAGGAGAGTCAGTATATGAACATAGACGCAACATTATAAATCAAGACAATAGATCTCTAAATTTCCAACACTGCAAAGAAACAAGTCACACTTTCGCTTTATGAGAAGCATAGAATACATTACAATAATATAAACAGTAAATATCAAAGACTTATAATTGATCCTTCAGTTATTCAGAAAACACAATAACGTTAATAGAAAATAGATTTGCCCGAAGCATATAACACAATATATCCTAGTACAGCTAGCAATATCAATAATAATATAATGAACTTGTATGTAATAGCCAATAACCGTTATAAAACTAACTTAAATAATAGAATTCCTAACTTATAAGATAATTCATAGAATATAGCAAACAATAGTAGAATATGTAAATACCTTAACCAATTAAAAAGAATGTATCTTAAGTAAACAAATAATATGCAAAAACATCCTAATATATATATATATATATACATATATGTATATAGAATCATAATAGTTTTAGCAGCAGGCGGCATTATATTTTCTCGATATATTGTATATGTTTCTCCTGTAGAAGGGCTGATAAGCCCGTAAGCTTGATGAGACCTGAACAAAAGATACTCATCACCATAAAACGTTTTTACTTTGATATCAGAAATCAGTGATATTATTAAGGCTTTGTCACAAACAATGTGAATCGTAAATGACAGCGACGAGTGTTGTGGTAGACATCGCCTCAACTTAACTTTTATTGCCCGATAAAATACCAGCGAAACGGAAAGCATAAGTTAAAATTCACGATTTAAATCGTATCAGTAGGTGCGGTTAGAACACTGAAAGGACGTTATGAATAGCTCTTAAAATTAACGGAAAATCACAAGGTGACAACATGACATTCCTTAAGTAAGACAACTCGAAATTTTTGTAAGTCACTTTAGATATAGACTCTTAACTCAGGGTGTGAATTACTTCACCAATTTTATTAATTAAATAATTAAATATTATGGCTTTTCATTAGGTATATATTTCTAAAGTATTCAAGATGAAATATATACTAAATTCGTGCCCCACGTTGGGCGCCACTGTCGCGTTCCCTATTTTTAGACCTACGAGAACGGAGCATGTAGGGAGTGACTTAGTACAATTTCCTTAATACAATTTACGAGTGTAACCTTCGACTACAATGTCACCACCATCCTTGGAATGTACGTTGTGACTTAATAAAATTTCTTTAATAAAAACTGCAGGTGTAACATTTTAGTAACAGGGTCTCTACCCCAATAGGCGAAGCATTTGATATAGAGATAAACAATGTAGAACTTGAGCATAAGAACTATGATTGGAAGGATGGAATATCTGATAATATACTAAGTACAGAAGGATTTAGAGGAGTGCAGTTCCAAGTAGAAGTGTGAGAGGGACCCCAAAAGGGGCCCAGCGTAAAAAGGGGGGGGGGGGTCCCGTTGACAGATTCTTCTGGAATGTGGGGTCCTAACGTCCATCCTCCCTCCCTACTTCTTCTTCCATGGAGGAGAAAATGGCGGACCCTTCCTTATTGTCTCAACTTATCCTTTGAGAAATTCACCTTCTAGCGATACAGCAACCCACTGAAGACGCTGGTAGCTACTTCATAGAGGAAATTATAGCAACAGATCTCTATATTTCTACAGATGAATTAAAAAAATAGATTTATACACAAGGGATATAGTGTGGGAAGTTTAGGACAGATGTGTAAAGACACTCCCCATTAAATTAGGGCTCACGTGTAATTAGGAAGAAAGGAGGGAAATATCGAATTATTCCTGTTCCTTCACTACGTTAAAATGATTTGTGAAATAATGGTCGGCTCTGTCATCAAGACATAGCAGTAGCAATAGATTATAGCAATAGATCTCTATAATTTCTACAGGTCAATTGCGGATAGATTCATATTAAGGCATCCCCCTTCTTTTTATAACCCAAATGACACAGACAGTAGTCATACATATAGATCTATTTGCATCACACCTTACCCTCCTAACTGCTTAACAATAGCCCGAAGAATTAGAAAATATGGTATAGGGATATATTATAGAAACATACCTGACATAAGCGCAATAGTCAGAAATCAGAATAAAAAAAAGATACAATAGCCATAACTCTGCTCCATGGCTAATTCAAATTTCATAAGTTACATATTTTATTATATAATAATTTAACCTTAGTTTAGAAATATGTAAATAGCCTGTACTTAGCATATAACAAGTGGTTAAGATATTTGAATTATTTTACTATCTGGATATATGTAGAAGGAACCCTACTTGTGAAGATTATATCTGAAGACTAACAAATAAGATTTAAAGACAAGCAAACTATATACTTAATAGTGGACGGCTCTCCCATCATAAAGATAGACGCTGGAATGGAACTGCCATCCATTTTACCGCCCCTACAGTCCAACGGACCATGACACACCCATCTCTTTGTGTCCCGTCCTTTGAGATCATCCAACGATTTTGGAAAATCTCAGAAAGATGAACATGTTACTATTAGAGACTAAAATCCTGAATATAGAAGACCAAATTAATATTTCTATTGAAGTACAGTAAGTTAAGAATCAATATTTCAAAGAAGATATCATAAGTACCAGGTTCAGACTTCTAGTAGAAAATCTGATTAAACGTGCGGATATCATTTGATTCCCAATTTTATATTAAAGGTTCAATAGAGTGCTACAAGTAAGTTACCATCTGGATACATGTGAAGGACCCCGTTTTATAGAGATTATTCCGGAATCTAACAGATAGGTTATAAGAGACAAACATACTATAGACTTATGCTATTGTCATTAATAATCGTAATATATCTAAAACCTGGGTCTTCAATAAAGCCGTAAAGAGAACAACCTAATGAGTTTTAAGACAACATGTATCATATTAATTTTAAATCAATGAACAATATAAAGTAGACATGATGCAGCACACTGAAACACAGACACTAACAACGATGTATATGACCGGCAATTTATGGAGACCTAATTATTAGCAACATTCCCTTCAAATAGATAAGAAACATACAACATTTCATTTATACAGTGGGAGTAACATCATAGGGCAAAAGAATGGAGTATGTAGGAGAGAGAACAAGAAATTACTCTCATACGATATGTATCGGATATTTATTTGAACTATTCATATTTTTGGGGACATTTTTATGCTGGCGGGACATACTATTTACATAATAATATAGGTAGGGTGACTTAAGGATACTATTTCCTCTCTATAGATTGGAGAACATAGATCTCCATCCCTTCTAACGGGACAAGACACGAAAATACAAACATTCTATCTTGTATTTAAAGCCCTTTTAGGGCCTATTCTGAATCTAAATAGGGGGCAAAGCCATAATGGCGGGGCTTACCTTCTTTCGGAAAGCGGCGGCACGGACTGTCTCCTCTACGTCCCAGGCTCGTCTCTGTCTGATCTATCTCCTGTCACTGAGCGACTTTTTCTCTCTCTGCTCGATCTTTCTAGTCAAAAACGGGCCCTTTTATCCTAGCCTTTCTTCATTTCCATTCGTTGATCATGCCAAGGCTTTTATTGGCTGGCATTTTGATTCGTCGTGAGCAAATACCCACGTGATCAATGGGCATCTCCATTCGTCGGAAGAAAACACGCACGTCCCCCCATGACCACGCCCCCCAATTTCCCGTGTTGCCGCGCGAGAAAGAAATCGTATATTGGATAAAACAAATTAATCCCTAAATTAATTCCTTTGGGAATTAATTAATATATATATATATTTTGATTATATTAAAATATATATATATATCCCGAGTATATAAAATTATTAATTTATATGTTTAAATGACACATTGTTTTCCTTAGGTCACCTACTACCAAAAAAAAAAAAGAAATGAGGGGAATATATGTACATATGGTACAGTAATATATGTACACATGGTACAGCAGTTCTCAGCACGGATGTCTCTGGATGTCACCCGTCGTGTCTTCCCTCTGCCACCATGTATCTGCTATTGGCATGGAAGTCTGGTGTCTTCAGGTGTCTGCCTTTTGTACATCCTTCCAAGAGAGGCCCTGCGTCAGGGAAGGGGGCTTTTAGAGCATCGTCGGCCATCGTTGGGAATTCTCCACATAGGCAACAAACACTTCGGCGAGACACTGCGTATATATATGTTTATATGATGTAAATGAATGTTTACATCTTTGTTGGGTTTTGTTTAATGGAAAAACTGACCCAACAATTTCAAAATAAAAAGGTTTTATGAAGAAAAAAAAAAGGTGCGTTTTTCTATGGTGATCAAACTTCTCTCTTCACGGGTACGCTAACTGGATCTTCAATTCTACTTTCACCTTAAGGCTCATATATCTGCCACTCTCCCAATCCACTATGCGCTAAAAAAATAAAAATCGATTAACTATCATTCAGCATGTTAGCCCTAATCTGGATGCACAGGCTAGTATGACTTGATAGAAAGCGCTATTAAAATAAAGTTAAGAAATTTGTAGCCAGCAATAATTATCAGAACTCACCTCTGCTGTGAGAAAAATTATATCAGAGCTATGATGAAAAAAAAAATGCTAAGTCATTTCAGTAGACTACTGTAAAAAAAACACTGATCACCGTTCTAAATTTGAACCATGGTAATCCAACCTCATTTCTCATACTGTATAAAATAATTTAAAAAATAAAAATAAAAAATGTAATCAATAAATTGTTAAGGCTTTGTCACAAACAATGTGAATCGTAAATGACCGCGGCGAGTGATGCGGTATACACCGCTTCAACATAACTTTCATTGCCTGATAAAATGCCAATGAAACGGAAAGCATAAATTAAAATTCACGATTTAAAATCATAATTGTAAGTGTGGTTAGAAAACTGAAAGGGCGCTATGAATAGCTCTTAAAATTAGCGGAAAATCACAAGGCAACAACATGACATTCCTAAGTAAGACCACTAGAAATTTTTGTAAGTCATTTCAGACATAGACTCTTAACTCAGGGTGTGGACTACTTCACCAATTCTTAAAAATAGTATGGCTTTTCATTAGGTATATATTTCTAAAGTATAGGAGATGAAATATATACTAAATTCGTGCCCCACGTTGGGCGACATTGTTGGGTTCCTCCCGTTACGCTCTATCGACATGTGTCCCTACAATAAATTAAATGATCTATAAAATAGTGGTCGGTCCTCTCATCAAAATAGACGCTGGAATTGATCGCCGTCTATTGGCCGCCTCTACAGACTAACGGACTCGGGTCAGAACAATCTATGAGTATAAGGCAACATGGGTCTTATTAAATTTGAATCAACAAATGGTATAATGGTAGATATGGAAAAAATATATATACTGAAACACAGACAGGAGAACTGGCTTCTTTGGCAGGCACGTTCGACAATGTATGTTGGCCAGCAATTATTAGAAGACTTGATTATTAGTAACATTCCCTCCAAATAGGTAAGAATCATACAATATTTCATTTAAACAGTGGAAGAAGGGCAAATTCCTCACATGAAAATACAAATATTACTAAAACCTGACAAAGAGATACCCTCAAGGCGGGTAAAATCGTATTTACAGCTGTTTCTGTATTAAAGTATCACAATAAGGTACAATACACAACTCCATTCCATCAGAGTCGGTAGTTCTATATTCCAATATAATTTGTAATAATAATAAGATGTGGGGGTAGCACCATAAAACAAAAGAATGAAATATGTATGAGAGGAAACAAGAAAATTTCTCCATATAAGTTATATACTAGATATTTATTCAAATAAATTAAAATTTGGGGAACATTTCTATATTGACGAGATATGCTATTGATAGAGGTGACCTGAAGTTACGAATTTGCCTTTATAAAGAAAAAAAAAAAAAAAACCTAGATCTCCATCTATTCTAGCGAGACAAAATATGAGAACCCTATCATTCCTTTTAAGTTACTTAAAGCCCTTAAGGGCCCATGCGAAACCTAGGTTAGTTTCTATTAAAAAAAAAAAGGGGGCGCTAAATCATAATGACAAATGGCTTACCTTTTCTCGAAAGTGCCGGCAAAGGTCTGGTCTCCCGACTGAAGACTGTCCTCTCACTGAGCGACTCCGATTCAATCTCTTTTTGGCAACCAAACCCTCTTTTATCCTTGTCCTCTCCATTTTCATTCGCTGGCCGCGCCAAAGTTTCTATTGGTTGGCATTTTCATTCGTCGAAAGAAAACACCAATGAAAATGGCCAACGTCTCCAGTATACAATTTCACCGACGCCCCAGGCCTCTCCCATCAAAATAGAACATATCGTATTGCCAAAACAAAAAAATCTAAAGAGGGAAACAGCCACGGCACTATTGTAAAATTTCATCAGACCCCAGGCCTCCTCCACATGGGCTGTAATACGATCCTCCCTTTTCTCGGGACGGTATATATATCACCCCCCCTCTTGGCTAAAAATCGACCCAGGCCCCTTTTACCTGGACTGTAATGTGATGCTTCCCTTTTTCGGGAAGGATATTTATAAGGCTTAGTCTTTTAGAAATCTTCCTTCTCCATTTCTTCTGGTCACCTCTACCTAAATTTTAGATGAGGGGAATATATGTACATATGGAACAACAGCTTCCAGCGCGGATGTCTCTGGAAGTCACTGGTGTCTTCTTCTCCACCAGGCATCAGCTTTCGGCATGGAAGTCTGGTGTCATCAAGTGTCTAGGTTTCTGGGCAAAAAGGAGGTCTATAAGTCTATGTGGGAGGGAAGCCATGTATCCATTTGATGTTGATCATACATACACCTTCTGTTGGGGTATGGTTACAAAAAAACGTGCCCCAACAAAAGTAAATGGCCTTCTAGATATTGTAAATGGAAAATCGTTGTTTGAAGACTTAAAAGATGAAACTGGAAAAGATAAATGGAGCCTAAAAGACGCCAAAGCACAAAAATACATAATGTTAACCATTGAAAAGAATGTTTTAACACATATTCTAAATTGCAAAACTTCAAAAGAAATGTATTAAAAAAAAAGTAGCCATTTATCAAAAAGAAGATGAGAAATTAAAATGCAAATTACTACAAGAATTTCATGGATTAAAATTTGACAAAAATACAGATATGGCAACAAATATAAGCAGAATGCAAAATTTTGCATTCAAACAAAATAATGTAAAACAAGAAATTGAGGAAAGCTTTGTAATTTCTAAAATACTGAGCATTTTGCCAGACTACTTTAATTACTTCAGCACAGCATGGGACTCGACACCAAAAAGTGAGAAAACTTTAACAAACTTAATATCAAGACTATCACTTGAAGAACCTAACAAAAAGTAAAGCCTGAAGAGGGAATAGCCATGAGTGCTACTAAAGTAAAGCAGTGCTTTAACTGCAAAAAGAGCGGGCACTTAGCAAAATACTGTAGACTAAATAAAAAATGGTGTACCATCTGTAAAAAGGCAAATCATACTCAAGACCAATGCTTCTTCAAGAAATCTCAAAATAAATTCCAGGAAAATATTCCTTGCCGAATTTGTAAAAAGACAAATCATAAAGAAAAGGATTGCTTTTTCAGAAACAAAAATGAAGAAAAATTCTCCTTTTTTGCAGGAGAGACTTTAAAATGTAAAAATGAGGAATTACTAGAATTCATTGTAGACAGTGGCTCAACAAGCCATATGATAAATAGTAAAAGGTTTTTACTAGATGAAGTAGATTGCAACTCAAAAATATCAATAGCGAAAAAGGAAGAAACTCTAATAGCAAAATCAGTCGGAAAAATTCAAGGGAAGAAATGTGGTCTCAAGGAGGTGATGTTTGTACCAAACTTGACAAATAATTTACTATCTGTAAGTGCCATTACCAGAAATAAAGGCAAAGTCGTCTTTGAAGATGAAAAGGTATTTGTCGTAAAAAATGGAAAAAAAAATTTAGAAGGAGAAAAACAGGAAAATGGACTCTTTACAATAAATATAGAAACAGAAAATCCCGAAATTGAAGAATCTCACCTAACAGCTAACCAAAATGAAGAAATGCTAAAATGGCACAGAAAAATGGGTCACATAAGTTTTTCAAGCTTAAAACAATTAAAATCTATGGTAAATGGAATAAACATAGAAAAAATAAGTCAAGATGAAATTTGTGAAACATGCATTAAAGCTAAACAGGTAAGAAAGCCATTCAATTCCATTAGAACAAAATCAATAAGACCTTTAGAAATAATCCATACAGATGTATGTGGACCTTTAGATCCCACTACCCATGACAACAAAAACTATTTTCTAACATTTCTTGATGACTACACACATTTTTGTCATGTGTATTTGTTACAAAATAAATATGAAGTAAAAGGATATCTAAAATAATTTATTACAGAAGCAGAAAACCAAATGAATCTAAAAGTTTCAAAAATAAGATGTGACAATGGCGGAGAATATGTAAATGAAGATATAAAATCCTGGTGCAAAGCTAAAGGAATCATTATGGATCTCACTATACCTCACTCTCCTCAGCTAAACGGCAAAGCCGAAAGATTAAATAGTACCCTGATGGAGAAAACTAGAGCTCTTTTGATTGATTCTGGTGTAGAAAAATACATGTGGGGAGAAGCTGTAAGGGTTTCAGCCTATTTGCTGAACCGAAGCCCTACTCAAGAATTAGAGAAAACCCCTGCAGAACTTTGGTACAACAAAAGACCAAATTTGTCAAACTTACAACTTTTTGGTTGTGAAGCTTATGTCAAAACCCTAAAACACATAAAGAAATTGGAAGACAGAAGTAAAAAATATACCTTTATAGGTTATGCACCAAATGGTAATCGCCTTTGGGATGAACAAAGCAAACAAATCTTACAGCTAGAGATGTAATTTTTTTAGATGAAGGATGTATAAATAAAGAAGAAAAAATACCTATTGTCAAGCCAGAAGAAGAATCTGAAGATCAACTAGAATTAAATGAAGAACCAAGTCTACCAGAAGTCTCTGAAGACAAAGAAGATATCCCTACAAAACCAAGTACTTCAAAATATAATCTTAGACCAAGAAGTAGTTTACAAACACCATCAAGATATGAAGACTTCTATTTAGAACGGGACGGAACAACAGAATCAGCTCTTCTAACTTACTCGGAAGCTATATCTGGTCCAAATCAAGAAAAATGGAAAAGGCAATAAAAGAAGAAAAAGAGTCTCTTGACAAAAATGAAGTTTGGGAAATAGTAAAAGAAAATGAAGCGTCAAACAAGAAGATTCTGACCTCTAAATGGCTCTTCAAAGTGAAAGAAGATGGCCGCTACAAAGCAAGACTAGTTGTAAGAGGCTTTGAACAAGAAGCAGGCATTGATTATGATGAGACATTCAGTCCAGTTATAAGCACTGTCTCCTTAAGGATATACTTTGCTCTAATGGCTAAGAAAAGGTTTGTTTTTAAAACATTTGACCTAAAAACAGCTTTTCTATATGGGTTTTTGGATGAAGAAATGTATGTTCAATTGCCAGAAGGTTATAAAGGGAATAAATGTAGGTTAAGAAAGGCATTGTATGGTTTAAAGCAAGCCCCATTAAAATGGAATGAAAGATTAAAAACCTTTAAAATAAAAGGATTTAAAAGCGCGAATGTTTCTTTTATACATAAAACGAACTTCTACTGTCCTTACTGCGATGAAAAAATATATTGGGAGGGCTTGGCTCATCAGTGGTAAACCCTCCCAGCGGTTTCGCCAATTTAATCCACCAGACCGCTTCTCAGAGCTCTAATATTGTATTGGATCATTCTGCTTTTATATGCTACACTGAAGGATGGAATCTTAGAAATGGTTTTCAAGTAAACTATGGACATAAGCTTATAGGACAGTAGAATTATATTCAAATATTAGCTTCGAGCAATGCTCTTCAGCAAACTATAAAGACAAGGCCATTAGGAATAAATTAACACAAAGCAATAACGCGCCATCTATACTTATAAAATAAAAGGATTTAAAAGCGCGAATGTTTCTTTTATACATAAAACGAACTTCTACTGTCCTTAACAAGGACAGTAAGGACAGTAGAAGTTCGTTTTATGTATAAAAGAAACATTCGCGCTTTTAAATCCTTTTATTTTATAAGTATAGATGGCGCTTTATTGCTTTGTTTTAATTTATTCCTAATGGCCTTGTCTTTATAGTTTGCTGAAGAGCATTGCTCGAAGCTAATATTTGAATATAATTCTACTGTCCTATAAGCTTATGTCCATAGTTTACTTGAAAACCATTTCTAAGATTCCATCCTTCAGTGTAGCATATAAAAGCAGAATGATCCAATACAATATTAGAGCTCTGAGAAGCGGTCTGGTGGATTAAATTGGCGAAACCGCTGGGAGGGTTCACCACTGATGAGCCAAGCCCTCCCAATATATTTTTTCATCGCAGTAAGGACAGTAGAAGTTCGTTTTATGTATAATAGAAGTTCGTTTTATGTATAAAAGAAACATTCGCGCTTTTAAATCATTTTATTTTATAAGTATAGATGGCGCGTTATTGCTTTGTGTTAATTAAAAACCTTTCTCAAATCCCAAGATTTCATACAACTAAAATCAGAGCCATGTCTTTTTAAAACCAACAAAGGAAATATGTACCTTGCAATATATGTAGATGATGGTATCTTAATGGAAGATAATGAAGAAGAATTAAATTATATTTTAGAAAAACTATCCCAAGAGTTTGAAGTTATAATAAATAATGATCCAAGAACTTTTTTGGGGATAAATTTGTGTTTTGAGGAAAAAAATAAAATTTTACTTTCACAAGAAAATTATGCAAAATCAGTTCTTGAAAGATATAATATGCAAAACTCAAAACCAGTACCCACTCCCATTACAGATGTAGTAAAAGAACTAGACAAAAACTTAGAAATATCAAATGATAACAAATTTTCCTACAGACAAGCAATTGGAAGCCTTTTATATTTGACAAACAAAACTAGACCAGACATGACCTTTGCCACAAATTTTGAAAGCAGGTCAATGCATGATCCTACAACTCAAGATATTATAAACATCAAAAGAACCCTAAGATATTTAAATCACACCTTCAATTTAGGCATATATGATGGAGAGGTGCCATTTGAATTAAATGTGTATTGTGATTCTGACTTTGCTGGAGATATTAAAACTAGAAAAAGTACCACAGGATATGTAGTTTACTTATGTGGAGGTCCCATAAGTTGGTGCACCAGAAAGCAACCTGTAATTGGCCTTTCCAGCACTGAACCAGAGTTATTGCTGCAGCAGATGCATGCAAAGAAGTGTCATGCATAAGATCCCTATTAGAAGAATTAATTCTAGATAACTTTGATATAAATCTCTATGTTGATAACCAAAGCACACTATAAAAATTATAAAATCAGGCCAATTCACCACTAAAACTAAACATATTGATGTCAAATATCATTTTGTGAAAGATCAAGCTCAAAAGTTTAACCTAATATATTGTCCAACAGAACACCAAATTGCAGACATCCTAACAAAACCTCTAGCCAGACCAAAGTTTGACAAATTCAAATCCCTTCTTATGACAACCATTTAAAACATAAGTCAAGTGAAGAAACTGTTGAATGTGATAAGATCACTGATTTAAGAGGGAATGTTGGAAAAAATAAGAATAGTAAATCAATGATCTTGCAATACTTATAGACTGACAACACTGTAATATAAAAACGAGAACAAAGGAGTGTTGGTTTTGTTTACAAAATTAGTATTGGTAATGTAAATTGTTAAATGTTCTTTTCTCTCTCTCTCTTTGAAAATAATAAATTTAAAATACTTTCTTAAAAGGTAAAATTGCCTAATTCTTTAAAACCACTTCAGCTGTAAGTAAACTTGTTATTTGTTGTTTCATTGTCTGAACCAAAAGAGATTCCCAACAGCAGGAATCCAACCTTTGAAGCTAGTTGCCAAAATACTTATTACATTTTCACTACACATTAGGTGTCCAGGTTGTGCATTGAATAGGCTAGTATTTTATGTCTAAAAAAATTTATTCACCAATTTGATGCACGAGAGAAGAGGGGAATAATATTAACACATATATTCAATTGGAATATAATTTTATATATATATAAACATAAAATAAAACTTTTGAAGGACTATTGCTGATGGCCTAAAATGAATATAAAGGAATAGAAACTTACTGTAGGGGGAAGCCGCCAACCAGTGGCTGTACTGTCAGCTTCTAGTATTTGTGTAGCCATGTGTGGGTTTTATATAAGCAGCGCCAAAAATAATCTTAATAATATCAAATATGATATATTATGCTCTTCAAGATATCGAATATTTAATGGTAAAATCTATCCTTATCCTTCCTTCCTTATCCTTTCCTTATATCTAAAAAAATGAAATGCGAAATCGATGTTTGTTATCGCTTCACGCAAAATCTACTGACTCAATCATTATGGAATTTCGCATGTAGGTAGCTGAAGATTTCGTTTAACATATAGGCTATTCAAAAAACTAAAAAAGTTAATGTGCTTTTTTTTAAATAAAAAACCAAAAAGCGTTATTTCCAGCCTTTTACCGCTTGGGTGCAGCACTGGTCGTGACGATAAATGAATTTGATTGGTTAATAATTAACACGTGGTTTGTTCACAAGATGAATGTTAGTTTGTTCACACGATGAATGTTTTTAAAAGGTAAGATTATCCAATCGCTGTGAAACTTTAGGAAGTTATTTACTATACTACTGGGAAGATTTCTGGTTTGAATTTGATTTGAAATAAATATTCTTTGCAATTTTATTTGCAAATTTTCTACTTTCACTCGCAAGCAGCGCCTCAGGCAGCGTCTGGTGAATTATTTCTCTATATATATAAAAGTCAATTTCTGTCTGTCTGTCTGTTTCGCGATAAACTAAAAAACTACTGAACCAATTGGTACCAAATTTTGCATGTCGCTTTTTATAAACCTGAGGAAAATTTTCGGCTGCATTTTGATTAGTATTTTTGGCTATTTCTTTTTTTCATTTGAAGAACTTTTTTTTTACGCGAACTAATCCGGAATGGAATGAATACCTAAATATGGCCATTTTTTAAAGCATCGGTGTTTCAGTGGTAGAATGCTCGCCTGCCACGCGGGCGGCCCGGGTTCGATTCCCGGCGGATGCATTTTTTTTTTTACAATTTTTAAAACTCATTTATATTATATATTAAAAAAGAAGATATATTTTGATAATTTGAAACTTGTAAATTTGAATCTCTCGATAAAGTGAACATTTTTTCCCGGTCCCTGTGTGCTGTGTCATCCTGAATTTTGTCTTTCCTAATTTTCTACATTACAAAATCATCGTTTTATCTAGTGAACATTTTTTTCCGGTCCCTTGAAAAATACTCGATAAGTTGAATAAAATCAATATTAATTGGTTCCCTCGGTAATTGGAAGTTAAAGGAATAGTATCTTCGCCTTGGAATTGTATCATTATTCTTGTCTCAAATAAATTGCCGTGTCATCCTGAGATAATCTTACTTTGATAAATAATATATAAGATTTTATTATATATATATTATATATTATATTATATATATATATATTACACGTTATTTGTTTTCTTGGCCGACTGTTTTACATATGGTGTCATCTTAAAATTGCTTGTTTTGAATATTTTTTTAGATTGAGATTATTAGCTAGTATGTAAAAAAATTAACTCTGTTGAAATTTAATTTTGTATTTATATATAAATAAAATTAACTATGTTGATTTTTTTTGTATTTAATCGATAACAGCGAAGTTACGCATGTTAATGTTAGGGAAAAATATTTTGATGTTAAGCAAAACCTGCTCCATCTCGTTTTACATAAATGTTGAAAATTTGGTTGAAATTGATGCATTGTAACGAAAGTTTTTAGTGATGTACACTTATGAAATTTGCATTTTATTAATATAGATATTATATATATTACACGTTATTTGTTTTCTTGGCCGACTGTTTTACATATGGTGTTATCTTAAAATTGCTTGTTTTGAATATTTTTTTAAATTGAGTTGAATAAAATGCTGAATTTTTTTTTTGTATTTATATATAAATAAAATTAACTCTGTTGATTTTTTTGTATTTAATCGATAACAGCGAAGTCACGCATGTTAAAGTTAGGAAAAATATTTTAATGTTAAGCAAAACCTGCTCCATCTCGTTTTACATAAATGTTGAAAATTTGGTCGAAACTGATGCATTGTAACGAAAGTTTTTAGTGAACAACACTTATGAAATTTTCATTTTATTAATATAGATAAATATATATATATATATTATTATATCAACTATATTAATCAAATCAATTATTAAAACTATATATTTTTAGTCAGAAAATGATGATGATATTGCTGTATCATGTTTTTGATTACTAGATACATAATTTTATCGGGGGGAATTCCAAAAAGCAGAGACCACGGGTGAAACCAGTTCATTATTTTGTACGCAGGAACAAAATTCTAACAGAAAGACATTCAATCGAGCAGAAAACAAATGCCAGATCTTCTTTCTATAAAAATATCGCTTCTCAGACACAAAGTTTGGAGCAGGGCGTTTCACAAAAGTGACATCCACGGTGCCAATTTATAATTGTAACGATTGTAATAACATTTAATCAGGAAACCCGGGCAACGCCCGGGTCATTGGCTAGTATATTTATAAATGTTCGTTAGGCAAACTTTTACTAGGATAAAACCGACGAAGCTGGGAACATATATATATATATTTGTTTGTCGACTATGCAAGCCCTCAATATGTAACTAATCTCGCTTAAATTTGAACAGGACAGAGAGTTAAATCTGGAAGAGTTTTTTTGTCGCACTTTAACCAAGAAAAATTATATTTAACCAAGTACTGAGCAACAATATTTTTTTAGTCAGAAATGATGATGACAATATTGCTGTATCATGCTTGATTGCATTAAAAAAATCTTTTGGAGAATATTCACTAAAGCAGACCACGGGCGAAGCCAGATAATGATTAATAGTAGGCAGGAACAAAATTTTACCAGCGAAACATTCCCTCGAGCAGAAGACACACGAAGCCAGGTCATCTCTCGTTTATCGGCCTTTTGGCTAAGATCATGTAGTATATCTCTAGATATTTTTATTTATGTATATCTTTTTTAAAATCTATTCAGTAGAGAGTGGATATGTTTGCTCGAAAAATAAATTTCATATATTATATAAATATATGACGTAACGAATATAACTATCATTATTATCATAATATTCTGTGTGTTCCAGAATATTATTATCAATAATATTCGTTAGGCAAACTTTCACTCGGATAAAACCCAGGCGGGTACACATCCGCTAGTCTATATATATATAAAATTGAATGTCTGTCTGTTTGTCTTCTGTCTGTACTCTATAGATTCAAAAACCATACATCCAATCGCCGTGAAATTTTGGGATATTATTAGGTATATCCCCGGGAAGGTTTTTGAAAAATAATTTCTTGAATATCTTGAATATCCTTAGAGTTATTTGCAGATTTGTAGATTTAACTCGCAAGCAGCGCCACCATTGCGACGATGATAACAAGTTTTTTTTTATCTGTTGGGACACCTCGTGACCATAATATGTCAAAGTAACCCAGAACCCCACCTAACCTAACCATATCCCACCTCTGTCCATATAAGCCACAAACATCTGGTGATTGCGAGGTGTTGAGATGGAGCCTGAAGCCACCTTTAGCCTTGGCAGCACTGAGCCAGAGACCGAGATCCCCTTCCTGTAGTCAAGCCACCTGACCTGTGGTGGATGACCTGGCCCCACCAACACCAAGCTAGTCTGAGATGGACTCAGACACCCCTTCCTGGTGGTCAAGTCACCTGACCTGTGGTGGATGACCTGGCCCCACCAACATCAAGCTAGTCTGAGATGGACTCAGACACCCCTTCCTGGTGGTCGAGCCACATGTCCGATGGTGGCCGACTTGACCACAAGCCAGTCCAAGATGGACCCAGACGCCCCTTCCCTGTAGTCAAGCCACCGACCTATGGTGCTTGACCTGAATCCACCATCTTCATGCAGAACACCAGCTCCACTACGAGCCCTGAACCTTTCACAAGCTGATCCCAAGATGCCCAGAACCAACAATAATAATTATATTTTTAAAATTATTTTTATATTCAATATTTTTGTATTTTTATTTTATTTTTTGTGAATATTTCTTTAATAATTTTTTATATTTAATTTATTTTTATCACTTTTTTTAAGATGCCTTTTTTAAATTTTTATTTTCATAGAGAAAGAGGGATGATAACCTTGGGGGGTGAGGCCAGCAACACTGGGGCAAGGGAAGCGGGATATTTACATTCTTGGATTTGTGACATTTTGATATTGACATTGGAAGATTGACTTTTTTTTTTCTTAACAAGAATTTGATTTTTTCCTGAGAAGCAAACAAGACTTGGAGTTGCGGAGGGCGGAGGCCGCTGGCTGCGGCCTTAGCTGCCCCTTTTTTCGAATCATGGACTTGGGTGGCTGGAGGTAGGTTGGGGGTAATCTGGGACTTTGGCACGATAGGCCTTTTTTTCCTTTTGTATGAAGTTTAAAACCCTCCCTTTTAACCATATAGTTTTTTTTAAATACCTTTTTAAAAATCTTATATATATCTGCGTGATGTACATTGAAAGATTTTATTAGTCTAAATAAAAATTTGTCTAACCAAAAAAATTGATTGGTTAATTTCCCTTTTAACATTAATTGCTAGCTGGCACAGCTTTAGGTCTCTACATGTGCCATAGATGAATAAATTTGTGGTCTGCTTTTCTGCAGCCACTGGCGCCCTAATATTTGGACATGTAGAGATCAGGAAATAGTTATATTAAAGAAAATAACAACTTAAAAGTATAAAATCACACCTATTTTAACATATCTATAAGTTTTATTATCACTGAGTTCATTATCTTAAAGATTATTTATCAAAAGTAAGATTATCTCAGGATGACACTGCAATTTATTTGAGACAAGAATAATGATACAATTCCAAGGCGAAGATACTATTCCTTTAGCTTCCAATTACCGAGGGAACCAATTAATATTGATTTTATTCAACTTATCGAATTTTTCAAGGGACTGGAAAAAATGTTCACTAGATAATGTGTTGTTATCCAAGACGAGGCAAGATTAACTAAGCATTAGTTTATTTCCTATTATATATTATATTATATACAAGTCAAAAGAGATCACTAGCAGAGTATTATTCCTTTTGGTTTCCAGAGCTCAACAATCTATGAGCCTAATACTCTGCACATCTCCTCCTTTAACTTTACAGGGACCTTCGAGGTATCTTGACTGCCCTTCCATATCTTGTATGCACGGCTGGCATTGAAGGGAGGCTCTTCTCTGGATCCTGGTCTTGGTTGTCCCTCTGCATCCTTCCATCTCTTGTAGATGAGGCCGTTGGTGTAGGGCAATCCTCCTCGGTCTCTTGCTCCTGGTCATCCTTGCATCTCCTTGAGAGCCAGGTTGATTTCGAAGTGGGGGTCTCCTCATTTCTCTGCTCCTGGCGCTGGCCATCCTCAGAAGCATCCATGGTACCTCCCATTTTTGGTAGAGGTGTGAGGTGGAGTCTGTTTCGCCTAACTTTTCCTTGGGGAGTTTGTACCCAATAGGAACGTGGTTCTTCGGATTTGTGAAGAACTGTTCCTTCTACCCTTTGATCTCTAATCCATACGCTGTCCCCTTGTTGAAGCGGAGGCAAGCTATGTACATCGTGTCGTTTATCATATAGGCGCTTCTGGTTGATCACCCTCCTTTTCTCTCTTTCTTGCAAAGCTTCGGAGTCCAAGTACCTTGGCATCAGTGATGATTCTATTGCTGGAACAGAGGTCCTAAGGCGTCGTCCCATTAATAGTTCAGCTGGACTATAACCACTTTCCAGGGGCATCGTTCTATATGCTTGAAGAGACAGATAGCAATCTTCTTCTTTCTTAAAACTTTGCTTTATATTCATGATAATTGCTTCAATAAATCCATTGCTTTGAGGGAATTTCGGGCTGGATGTGATATGTTTGAAAGACCATTCCTTAGAAAATTTTGAAAATTCGGAACCCAGAACTTTTTGGAATTGTGGTCCATTATCGCTTCTCACAGTCTCAGGTGTTACATGCCTAGCAAATATAGATTTAAGACGGCTTATTACTTCTTGAGCAGTTAGATTTTGTAAAAGTGATATTTCTGGGTACCTGGAGTAGTAATCACATACAAATAGATACCATCTCCCATTTAGATAAAAGAAATCCATTCCGACTTTTTGCCAAGGCCTGATCGGAAAGTCTGAGGGCATCTAAGGTTCATGCTTGGGTTTTCTCTCCTTCAAGCATTTTGTTCACGACGAAACCATCCTTTCAATCTCTTGGGAAATTCCTAACCACCAAACCGATTCTTTTGCTCTAGATCTGCATTTATTGATCCCAAAATGGCCTTGGTGCAATTTCTCAAGGATATCTTTCCTCAATGACTTAGGGATTAGAATTCTTTGTCCTCTAAGAAGAAGACCATTCTGATAGGTCAGGTCCTCCTGAAATTGCCAGTATCCTTTTGAAGAAGCATCAGCCGATACTATGGTCGTTCTTGAGGAATCAAATAAAGCGAGGTTAGGTCTAGATACTAACTCTTGTTTCAGCAGGTTAAAGCTCTTTTTCTGAGGTTCATCCCAAACCCACTCGTTTTTTGTACTTAGTAACGAATTCAAGGGTTGTAATTTATCAGCAAGGTTGGGAATGAATTTTCCTAAATAATTCACCATGCCTAAGAAAGACTTCAATTCTTTTGTTGATCTAGGCGCCTCCATTTTTGTAATAGCATTGAGCTTTTCTTCGTCAATGAATAAGCCTTCTGAACTCTATGTGTGTCCCAGGAATTTTACAGTTTTAACTCCAAATTGACACTTTTCTGGGTTGAGTGTCATCCCTTCTTCTTGGATTTTCTTCAAAACTTGGCGTACCCTTTCGTTATGTTCTTCTAAGGAAGATCGTATACTACAATATCATCCATGAAGCATACAACCCCTTCTATTTTGCCCAGAAGCTGAGTCATCTTTCTTTGAAAGATTTCTGGTGCCGACGTTATTCCAAATGGGATTCTTTTGAAAAAGAACCTGCTGAATGGCGTTATAAAGGTGGTTAGTTTTTGGGATTCTTTAGCTAACCCAAACTGCCAGAATCCAGAATTTGCATCTAGCTTGGAAAAATAGCAAGCATTTTCCAGCTGTCCCAGGATATGCTCTGTCGCAGGTAGCGGATAATTCTCTCTTCTTATATACTGATTTAGCTTCGTTAAATCAACACAAATTCTTATTTTTCCTCCTGGTTTCGATACTGCGACCATTCCCACACACCACTCAGTCGGCTCTTCTACTGTTTCAATGACTCCTAGCCTGGTCATCTCGTCAAGTTGTTCCTTTACCTGTTTCATTAAGGGAATTGGAACTCTCCTAGGGGTGCATAAAGCCTATGGTTTCGCATCTGGTTGTAGGGATATTTTGTAATTTATTTTAGCATGTCCTAAACCATTAAATATTTCTGGAAACTCTTTTTGGATTTAAAAAAATTGATGATAATTGCTGAATCATTCTCACAATGTTTAATTTTTCACTTGACTCCCCAGAGAGAAGTGGCTGCTTTAGTTTATCAACAATGTATATTTTCGAGTTTAAGTGCTGGCCTTTATTTTGAAGTTCTACGTGGATCATTCCAACTGTTTCCAAGGGTATTCCATTTGGACCTTGTAATATTTTATCAGATTTTTCCAGTTTTATTCTTTGGAAACTTTGATAATAATATTGTAGGGGGAGCACGTTGACATCAGCTCCGGTGTCAATTTTAAAATTAATTTGTCTATTATTTACCTTAATTGGTACTATCCATTTCTTGGAATTATCCTCTACAGATCCCAAAAAAGCTATCTCTGATTTTATTTCATTTATGGCTTCTGATCTACATACTTTGGCATAATGGCCCTTTTTCTTGCATTTACTACAATACGAGTTCATAGCTGGACAATTTTTCCAATCATGATTATTTGAATTGCCACACCTGGTGCATCCATGTGATGACCCTCCCAACTGGTTTGACTTGAATTGTCTTATTTTTTGTTCGTGCCTTTTTGTTTCTTTTATGTGATTAGGCATTTTCTTTATTTGATCTATAGAATCTTGTTGGTAAAGGCTAGACTGCTGTTCTTTGACACTTTCTAATTGCTTTGCCATTAGTGTGGCTTTTACTAAGGTCAAGTCTGTATCAAGTTGCATTCTTTCAGATAATGCTCTATCCCTTACTCCAACAACTATCCTATCCCTAATCAACTCATCATGTAACATCCCAAAATTGCAGTGCTCAGCTAGGCTATGGAGTGCTGTGATAAATTCATTCACCTTTTCCCCTTCCTGCTGACATCTTTGATTAAATCTTGCCCTTTCATAAATTATATTACGTCTTGGAATAAAGTGACTTTCAAAGCATTCAATAACTTTACCATAATTTTCTAGTTGGTCACTTGCTATTTTACATGACAACAAAATGTCATCTGCATTATCACCCATGCAGTACACGAGCATATTAACTTGCTTATTTTCTGGGTTATTAATTAACCCGCTTGCCTGCCTAAAACGTTCAAATCTCCTAATCCATTTTGGCCAATCACCTGGATTTGAAAAATTAAAAGGTTCTGGGGCTACACAATTATAATTTTGGGACATTATAAAGATTTACTTATAATATAATATAATTTACCAAAAAGTTTGCTTGTGACGTCAAGTTTCAAATTTTCTTCGAACAACGACTTTCTTTATGAATTCAGTTTACCGCTTCTAAGCTTGCTTGATGTCGAATTTCAAATTTTCTTCGAACAACGACCTTCTTTATGAATTCAGTTTACTGCTTCTAAGCTTGCTTGATGTCGAATTTCAAATTTTCTTCGAACAACGACCTTCTTTATGAATTCAGTTTACCGCTGCCACCTTGTGTTGTTATCCAAGACGGGCAAGATTAACTAAGCATTAGTTTATTTCCTATTATATATTATACTAGCGGACGTACCCGGCTTCGCCCGGGTTTTACCCGAGTAAAAGTTTGTCTAACGAATCTCTCGATAAAGTGAACATTTTTTTCCCGGTCCCTTGAAAAATACTCAATAAGTTGAATAAAATCAATATTAATTGGTTCCCTCGGTAATTGGAAGTTAAAGGAATAGTATCTTGCCTTGGAATTGTATCATTATTCTTGTATGGATGTACCCGGCTTCGCCCGGGTTTTACCCGAGTAAAGGTTTGTTTAACGAATCTCTCGATAAAGTGAACATTTTTTCCCGGTCCCTTGAAAAATACTCGATAAGTTTGTTGTGTTTTAACTTTAAAAGCACACAAAAAATATAATAAACTTGAATTTGTTTATTCAAGTATCAAAAACAAAGCTTTACATATAGAACAAATAATAATTAAGAAGAAGAAGGAAACATTTTAGGAAAAGGCAAAAACAAATAAAAGTACTGGTCAAAAAGAAACATTTAAAATCACAGATTAATATCTTCAACACTTCCCCTTAATCAGATTTCAAATGTCCCTCATACCCAGTAGATATCTCAGTATTTGGAAACGCGGCTTAGGCAGCCCTTTGGTCATAATGTCAGCAACTTGATCTTTGTTTTGGCTAAGCCAAGAAATAGCACCACCAGCCAGTTTACACACAACTCCACTGGTAGATCTTCTAGTTTCTGGGTCTCCAGCAAAATCTGCATCACTGAAAGATTCCAAAACTCCTACTTTATGACCCTTTTGGTACATAATTCCATATTCAGTTGTTCCTACAAGATATTTGAAGATTCGTTTAACTGCTTCCCAGTCATATTTTGTTGGTGCTGCAAGTTTTTGAGAAACTTTATTCAGTGCAAAAGTGATATCGGGTCTTGTTAAGCAGCTCAGATGCATCAGACTACCAATCGCTTCACGAAAGGGAACATTTTATAGAATCTCTGCTTCCCCAGGAACAGTAGAATTATCAGTTGGTGTTCCCACTTTATTCGCTTGACACATATTGAATTTCTCAAGAATTCTTTTTATATATGCCTTTTGATTTATAAAGATTGACCCATCCGGTTGCCGCTCTATCTCAATACCCAAAAAGTAATTTAATGGTTCGCTTGTGATCTTAAATGAAAACATTAGTTCATCAAGAAATTCTTTGATTTCCTGTTCATTTGTACCAGCAATGATTCCATCATCAACATATATGGCAATAATGAGTAGATGATCATTTGTTTTTCTGAAGAATAAACAGGGGTCAGCTGTACTTTCCTTCAGACATCTTTCTTTCATGAAGTTGACTATTTTCTGATTCCAGCATCTTGGTGACTGTTTAAGTCCATAGAGACTTTTCTTCAATTTCCATACAAGATCTGTTCCATTGTTGAATCCTTCAGGTTGTTAGATATAAATTTGATCTTGTAAGTCTCCATAGAGAAAGGCTGTCTTTATGTCAAACTGTACCAATTTTAAGTCTTCATTAGCAGCAATTGCTAAAAGAGTTCTTATGGTGTCATGTCTTGCCACAGGACTAAATGTTTCTTCATAATCTATACCCTTCTTTTGTGCAAACCCTTTTGCCACCAGTCTTGCCTTATATCTTGTAATCTCTCCTTTAGAATTCAATTTGGTCTTTAATACCCATTTACAATCAATTGGTTTTTGGCCAGGTGGTAATGTTGTGCATTCGTATACATCATTTTCCATTAAAGAATTCATTTCTTCATTCATTGCTTCTTTCCAAAATTGTGCATTTGGAGAATCCATTGCTTCTTTGTATGTCTTGGGTTCAAGACCTTCTGCAATATTTATTTCAGCATCAATATACCTTTGAGGTTTTGATATATTTGATCGATCTCTTAGATTGTATACGTCTGATGTTTGAACATTGCTTTCAATTTTCTCAATATCTTGAGTATCATTTTGTTCATCAATCTGGTTACTTGAAAGTTCCTTATTTCTCTTTTCAATATCAAGGCTAAATGTTGGTATAGTTTCCTTGAATATTACATCCCTACTTGTGACAACTTTGTTTGAGTTCGGCATCCAGATTCGATACCCATCCTTGTTACTGCAATAACCAACTAAAATACCTTTTTCGCTTTTGGCATCTAACTTTCTTCTCTTTCCATCAGGCACACATGAACAAAACATTCAGTTCCAAATATTCGCAGATGATCAACTGCTGGTTTTTTTATCAAACCATAGTTCATAAGGTGTCTTTCCCTCAATTTGTGTTGATCCTGTTCTATTCAAAACATATGTTGCAGTATTAACTGCCTCTGCCCAAAGCTTTAGGCTCATATTTTTGGCATATATCATTGAACGAGCTGCTTCTATTAAAGTCCTGTTTTCCTTTTCCGCTGAACCATTCTGTTGTGGAGTATATGGCATTGTGATCCTATGATTAATACCATACTTGTTTGTAATTTTTGAGGTTTCTTTATTTACAAACTCCTTTCCTCCATCTGTGAGAATTTCTTTCACTATATGTCCAGTAGTCTTTGTTTCCAAGAGAAATCGTTCTAGCTTTTCAATGACTTGTGACTTTTCTTTTAGGAAATACACTGATCGGTATTTTGTAAAATCATCTTTGAAACACACAAAGTATCTCATCCCTCCTTTCGAAACCTCCTGCATAGGGCCACATACATCTACATGAATTAAGTTTCCAGGTTGAGTAGAAGCATATTGTTCTCTTGATCCAAAACTCAGTCTATGTTGTTTGCCATAAATGCATGCCTCGCAAGGTTCATTGTCCATGACTGCATCTATTCCTTGTTTTTTAAGCCATTTTTGAACATGCCTTTTATTTTGATGTCCAAATCTTTCATGCCATAGTTGTAGCATATTGACATTTTGGGTTTTGGCTAAATTGACTTCTGCAGCATTTTCAGGTTTGATACTTGTTATTAACATACCATACAAGCCTCCTGGTAGTCTTTTCCCTTCTACAATAACTTCTCCAGCTGTTGAAAAAATAGTACAAATGTAATATTGTACTGTGATAAGGTGCATAAATTTAAAAAAAAAGGCTTCTTCTTATCGAGCAACTGAAAGTTGCTGATGGCTTGCGCCATCTATCGGAATAAATATCAACTATTCTCGTTGATTTTTAATTATTCCAGAATTGGCCAAATACCCATTCTTGATTAATCAAGAAAAGCTAACCACGGACGCGTTTCGGGCTGTTGGCCCTCATCAGCGTGGTGCAAGCTGTACCTCAACGACCAAAAAATTGGTCCTTAAGGCATCCTGAAAATCATGAAACGGGTAGTTAAGGCCAGAATTGCGTGAGAACGCTACACAATGTGAAAAAATAGTACAAATGTAATATTGTACTGTGATAAGGTGCATAAATTAAAAAAAGGCTTCTTCTTATCGAGCAACTGAAAGTTGCTGATGGCTTGCGCCATCTATCGGAATAAATATCAACTATTCTCGTTGATTTTTAATTATTCCAGAATTGGCCAAATACCCATTCTTGATTAATCAAGAAAAGCTAACCACGGACGCGTTTCTTGATTAATCAAGAATGGGTATTTGGCCAATTCTGGAATAATTAAAAATCAACGAGAATAGTTGATATTTATTCCGATAGATGGCGCAAGCCATCAGCAACTTTCAGTTGCTCGATAAGAAGAAGCCTTTTTTTTTTAATTTATGCACCTTATTACAGTACAATATTACATTTGTACTATTTTTTCACATTGTGTAGCGTTCTCACGCAATTCTGGCCTTAACTACCCGTTTCATGATTTTCAGGATGCCTTAAGGACCAATTTTTTGGTCGTTGAGGTACAGCTTGCACCACGCTGATGAGGGCCAACAGCCCGAAACGCGTCCGTGGTTAGCTTTTCTTGATTAATCAAGAATGGGTATTTGGCCAATTCTGGAATAATTAAAAATCAACGAGAATAGTTGATATTTATTCCGATAGATGGCGCAAGCCATCAGCAACTTTCAGTTGCTCGATAAGAAGAAGCCTTTTTTTTTTTTAAATTCTCCAGTTGTTGTCTTAAAAAGTTTACAACCTTTTTTATCCATTTTCATTTCAAACCCTTTATCCAATGTGGACTGTAATGACATCACATTACGACTGAAATTGGGAACATACCATACATCAGTTAGGTAGTGAGTTTGCCATTTACCTTTTACACAAGTTTCAATTGTTATAGTTCCACTTCCATAAGCTATCAATTTTTCATTACTTCCAACTTTAACAGTCTGTTGGGTAGGAAAATCCTTATAAGAAGTATAAAAACTTGCATTTCTTGTAATGTGGTTAGTAGCTCCTGAGTCACCAATCCAAATGTCTTCATCTTGTTCATTGAATCTTTCACTGATTAAACTTTCACTTAATTTTGAATTAAGTTTTAATTTAGTTTCATCCTTTTCTTTATCCTTTAGTTTCTTCTGTTTTGCATACCTACAATCTTTGGCCAAGTGTCCTTTTCTATGACAAAAGTAACATTCTCTTGTTTCTCTTGTTTTCTGAAATTTTTCATTACTTTTGGTAACTTTTCCTTTCATATTTGGCTTATTTTCATATGCATTTGCCATTAGTGCTGTCGAACTTGATGCGCTGCATTCATCTCGCTGTTGAATTCTTATTTCGAGTAACCGAAGCCTTTGTGTGAGATTGTCTACAGAACGTTCTTCTTTAGACACTGATTCCCAAACACTTTTAAAATCAAAATATTCATCAGGCAAGGTGTTTATGATTCTGCACATCAGCATGGATTCTGGCAATTTCAAATTTTCTTGTTTAGTAAGTTCATTTTGCATATCATTCCATAAACTTTCTAATTTTGAAATGTGCTTTGAAATATCATCTGTAGGATCCTTCTTAAAATTAAAGAATTGATTATAGAGCATGTCTAATCTCTGACCAGAGCTTTGCTCATAGACACTTAACAATTTGTCCCACATATCTTTAGCACTTGAGCAGGGAATGATTAGTTGACTTACATCAGGCATCACACTTGTTGTAAATAACAATTGGGATATTGCATCTTCACTTTCCCATTTTACATATGCCTCTTTTTCTTCATTTGTTTCTTGTTTTATTGGCTTTCTATATGTTCCATCAACAACGCCTATTACTTTGTTTATTGTTAAAAGCAATTTTATATTTTTCTTATATTCTGGCCAGTTTATTAATCCTTCCAATTTGGGAATATTCATACCCATTTTAATATTATCCATTCCAGCCATTACTAATATAAATTTTAACGTAATAAACAAAATATAATTCTTTTTAGGCTTACCGTTGCTTTATTATATTTCGCAGTGAATGCGTGGTTGGGTCCATAACCTGTTGTGTTTTAACTTTAAAAGCACACAAAAAATATAATAAACTTGAATTTGTTTATTCAAGTATCAAAAACAAAGCTTTACATATAGAACAAATAATAATTAAGAAGAAGAAGGAAACATTTTAGGAAAAGGCAAAAACAAACAAAAGTACTGGTCAAAAAGAAACATTTAAAATCACAGATTAATATCTTCAACAAAGTTGAATAAAATCAATATTAATTGGTTCTCTCGGTAATTGGAAGTTAAAGGAATAGTATCTTGCCTTTGAATTGTATCATTATTCTTGTCTCAAATAAATTGCCGTGTCATCCTGAATTTTGTCTTTCCTAATTTTCTACATTACAAAATCATCGTATCATCATGATAATATTTACAGCAGATTGTTGAATTATAACAGATAAATTAGAATATTTATCTTGATTATTTCTAGGCGAAAAGTTATTTCAAAAATTTTATTAGCTAGAAACCTTCCCAGTACTATACTAAATAACTTCCCAAAGTTTCATGGCGATCCAATGAGTGGTTTGGTCAGGCATAAAGGACAAACAAACAAACAGACACACATGTTGTTGTTGTTGTTGAGACTAATTGGCCATAAGAGAATGGTCTTCTAGTCCGTCAACTGGCTGCACCAAGCAGACCGATCAAGATGCACCGCGGCGATGAACCAAGCCAGCGGCGAGCCACCAGTGCTGCAACGCAGGTGAGTGTCCCCGGGTAAGGGAGTGAGAGAAGAAGGTGCAAAAGAGCTGAAAGGGGAAAGAAAAATAAAGTAACAATAGTAATAATAATAGTAATTAAATAAATCGAAGAGAGAGAGGAAGGGAAGTTAGAGAGAAAAAAAAATAATGATAAAAATAATAGAGAAAAGGCGAGAAAAAAAAAAATTAAATGTGCATGTGAGACAAATGATGGTCTATGGGGAACAAAAAGAAAATTGTCCTATATCTGGTGGGAGTGCCCATGATTAAACTATTGAAACTATTGAAAATAAGAGAACCAAATCAAAAAATGGGTAAATTTAAATTAAAATTTAAAAAATTCACGGCGGCCAGCCAATGAAAATGAGCGGCCGTCGAGCCACATGACCCAGCGGTGACGTCGCGCGATTAGTCGACCAATCAGAGAGCGGCGTCCAATTCCGACCAAGCTCTCTAGCTCTTGGGTAACTAGAGACGGCCCTGTCGAAATCCGTCCGCCCAAGAATGGCAGACCAAAGAGTTTGACCTCACACGCACCAAGTGCATGCACGCAGAAACTGGTAACAGTACCAACTCGTGATTAGGAAGAAACAGAGTCAGAGACCTCCTCTGAATCCTCCTCGCGGATCCGTGGTTTCAATCTGTCACTAGCCAGGAGAAAATCAACGCAGGCATGCCAGGTTGATTTACTGTGGATGAAGTCGCGGAGTGATCTTGGCGTATGACCAAGTTCCTTTCCAGCGATAAATAGCAGGCGAGTTCTAAGGGAATCGAGACTGTCACACTCGAGCAAAATATGTTCAAGAGTTTCCTCCGCCCCAGAGTCGCAGTAGGGACAAGTGGGATTGTCAATAAATCCCATTTTGTGGGAAAAGCTGTCTGTCCAAGTGTGTCCGGACAGCAAACCTACAACAGCGTGCACGCTGGGAACAATGAACGCATACTTTTTGTCTAGGAGACTCATTGGAGTGAGGCCAAAGCGGGCGCAGATGGGGCGAGTGGTGGAGCTGAATCTGCTCTGCCAAGCCGCCCACGCCAGTTTGCGTGCTGTGGATTCTAGTTTCGACAGCGGCACGAGGCGGTAGCAGCTCGGGAGGTCAGATCCAGCGCCAGACTTCGCGAGCGCATCTGCAACGTCGTTGCCGACGATCCCGCTGTGACCTTTGATCCAGCGAATGGAACATCTATTCCCATTGCGGTTCAGTTGTGAAATCAACAGCAGAGCCCTGTTAATCAGGAAGTTGCCTGTCCTGCAGTTAAGGACTGAGTTCACAACCGAAAGATTGTCCAGGAGAACCTCAACAGTGGTATCAATGGGGAGCTCCGAAGCGTTCTCAAGTGCTTTGATCAAACCAAATGCTTCAGCTTGGAAAACTGAACAGTAACGTGACAAAGGATAACAGACACGCAATTCATGAAAGTTGTCATTCACACACACTCTATATAAACCTGCGCCAACTCCATCATTGGTCTTGGAGCCGTCTGTATAGTAGGTGACCTCGGGTGGTAGTTCAGGAATATTGCTGGGAAGGAATAAGAAAGTGGATAAGGCAGAGGTTGAGGAGATGGGGGAGGTTCAACCGGAAATTCAGCATCCACGTAACCATATTTTTTAAGATACAGTTGCGTTTTGACATCAATTTCCAGGTCAAGAGGGAGAACACGAGATAAGGTGATAAGAGAGGAGTTGTTTGTTGTTCTAAAAGCACGACAAGCTAAGATAAGGAAAAAACGTTGCGTGTTTAATAAGAGCTTTCTGGAGCGTTCAAAAAGATTAGGAAACCATACTGGGGAGGCGTAAGCCACCACGGGAATAACAACCTGCAAGTACAGCATTCTCAAGGCTCGGAATCTAAAACCGAAGTTGAAGTTAGCGGCTGCTGACAGGCGCGGTAGCATGCCGCGGACTTTGGAGCAGACCTCAGCAACGTGCTGGTGGAAAGTCAAACAGTTGTCGAACCTCACACCAAGCACCCTGATGGAGTCGCACCATTGAACGACCTGGCCATTGCTGACCAGATCGCGTCGCAGCACCCTAATGCGCCCGAGAGGTTTTTGCACAAACATAGCATGGCATTTGCTCACACTGAGCTCAAGTTTATGTAATCCACACCAGTCAGAGATCAAATCGATGGCGTGTTGTGCCTTAGACAGTTGACCGTGCCTCAATCCCGAGATCACAACAACCAGGTCGTCTGCGTAGGCCTGTGGAAATACACTATTCTTGTACCCAAGTGTGAGCAATTCATCAAAGACGATATTCCAGAGGAAGGGCCCGAGAACTGAACCTTGTGGACAACCTTTGGAAACACGTCTAGTGACAGTGCATCCATTTACAGACAGTCTGACAGAGCGATGGGCCAAGAACGAGCGAATTAAATCGTGAACGTTCTTGGGACAGTTGCTTTTACGCAGGGCCCGCAATATACTGGAGTGCAGTACATTATCAAAGGCACCTTTGACATCAAAAGAGAGAAGAATAGCAGATTTAAATAAGTCTAGCGACCGGGAGAGGGTATTTTTTAATTTTAAGAGTGCGGCAATGGTTGATTTACAGGGTCTGAAACCGAACTGGTTTGGCTGGGCTTTACACATTCTCTCAGCCCTCCACGACAGCCTAGCCAGGATTAGACGCTCGAGAATTTTACCTAGACTAGGCAGCATCGTGATAGGCCTGTGAGACGCGAGAAAGTCCTCACCACCTTTTTTAGGGATCAAAATTACATCGCCCAATTTCCAGGGAGCTGGAAAGTGGCCAGTCACAAGACACCTGTTAAAAATTTTCAGAAAAAACGGCCGGAATTTTTAAATTAACTTAACACAAAGAACAGGTGGCATGCCATCACTGCCTGGGGAAGAAGATAAGCGAACCTTATCCGCGGCCAGCTGCAACTCGACTTCTGAGAACGGGGGATCGTTATCAGAAATTGACTGCAAGGCTCTATGTAAATTACTATGCCCTAACATGGAATCGGGCGGGACTCGGCCGAAATAGTGCTGTAATACGTGATCTAAGGTGTCCCGCTGACTGTCAGTGAAGCCGGCGCCTACCGAGAGGGAGGAGAGAGGTTTTTTCTTGTGCTTTCCTCTGATGAATTGGTAAATACGGCCCCAAGGGTTGACTTCGCACTGCGAGCAGACTCTTTTCCACTCCTCCTGCTTAGCTTTTCTAATCGTAGCACGAAATCTGTTATAAAGCTTTTTGTGAAAGATTTTTAACACACTTCTGACGGCTCCGCTGGCGCGTCTCCACGCACGCTCGGCCTTCAAAGTAGCCCTTTGGAGCGGATTAAACTCCGGTTTCCACCAAGATGCATTTTTTATTTTGCCAGGTTTATTTGGCTTGGAAGGAATGGTCTGTATGCATGAATGAAACACTTTGTCACTAAGTAATGTAATAACATTATCCAGTTGAAGTGTGTCACTCACGCTATCTAACAAAAACTCTAGATGAAAAATTTTTTTTTTTAAGTGTGAAAAAAAAAATTCCCAGTCGGCGCGGCCAAAGCTGAAGTTTACTTCGCTAAAGCTATTAAGAATGAATTTATTATTATTGCTATTGGATGGGGGATCGAAATTGATGCTAAAAACGAGGCGTTTATGATCAGATAAAGCCTGGTTGATCGCGTTCCAATCAGCGATCCTGTCAACGAGGCCAGCAGAACAGCAGGTCACATCAATGGAAGAGGACGAGTTACGTTCCTCCCACGTGATTGTACCGTGCTCATTGACCACATGGAGCAGGTTGGCATCAAGGAAATTCTCAACAGTTTCTCTTTTAGTGCAGGTTGAGATAAGCAACCGCGCTTTATCTGACCATCTGTAAGATTCAATATTTAAATCGCCGCAGAAAATTACCTCGTGATAATTAATAGATTTGAGAGAGATGTCTATCCTATCTAAAAGATCGCTAACACAACATGATGGCGAAAGATACACAGAACATAGGAGGATGGACAAGTTGTTGACTTCACACAGGACAAACACAGAGTTCACACAGGACAAATGGGACAAATGGATGAACTTCAGGCTCGGATTTGCCATTATCACCGCAGCTCCCAGTTTGTTTGTATCAATAGAACCATGGCAGATTCTGTCAGAGGGAACTGGAATGGATGGTAAACTGCCCTTTGCAACTGGGAGCTCTTGTAATAATAGCACATCCGTGTTTTCGTTGAAACATTCATTCCACAAGGAGGACAGACAATAAGGTGAGCGTCTTACATTTGCTTGAACACACTTGAGCACGTTCATCGCACCATTGAACTAATAAATTGCTCCTGGGCGTCCCGCATGTGCTTGCACGCCATTGAGTTAGCGCTGTGCTTGCCACCGCATCTGTGGCATTTCAGAGCGGCCTTGTTGTCACAGGCCTCGGTCAGATGTGCCCCAGTGCAGTAGCCGCATTTGGCCGCCTTGGTACACTTCTTTCCGTTTTTGTGGGTCCTGTGTTCCAGGTTGCCGCAGACACCGCAGGGAAAGACGCGCTTAGCCCTTGCGAGTCTCAGGGAGAGGTAATCTAGAGTGAGCCTACCGCGCCCGAGCAGGGCAGTCTCAATTACCTTATTCACCTCAATTATCGCGGTGGAGGAGGAACCCTCTTTTCTAATCAGTTTTACCATCCTGATGTCGTCAGCGCTTTTCAGCAGCTTTTCGACAGCCGGATGGCATCTGATGTCAGCCACAAGCTGCTCCTCGGTTTTCTCTCCAGGAATACCAAAGATCGCAAGCCTGGGCTTGAATGTTGGGTTCGTTTGGACTTTAAGGCCGCCAATATTGGCGGTCTTGACGTTGTCAACAAACCTCTTTTTTTCAGAGGGATTTGTGAAGTGGAGGACCAGTTTTTTGTCCCCACCAGTCACTGCGGCGACATCCAGGTTTTTCAAGCTGGGAGTCTGAGCGATCTTCGCCCTTAGCTCCTTAACAGAGAGAACATCAGAGTCCAACTTTACATGGTTGGCACTGTTACGCAGAGTCTGCGCGTAGCTGGGCCGAGAAGGCTTGGTCAGCTTAGCACTGACATTGACTGGCGGCGTGGTTTTCGTCACAGAGGGTGCTATGAGAGTTGACTTGGCAGCGGGTTTTGCTGCAGGAGCGGAGATAGCCGCGGGAGCGGGAATAGCGGCAGTAGCAGCCTTAAGCTTATTTTCATAATCCTCACGGAGTTTCTCCGTATGAAGGTCACAGGCTTTAAGTTTTTTGGAAAGGACTCCAAAAGCGGATTTTTGCAGTTCTGCAAGGATACCATTTACCATTCTGAAAAAGGTACATGAAGGAGCTGAGCCTTGTCCTGCTTTTAAGGCCGAATGTATTACCCCAATAAGGATGTCGGAGGAATGAGTGAAACACTCATTTATCTCATCCCACCCCTCCCTAAAAGCCCGGTTGGAATCAAGTGGCACTACAGGAGCAGGAGAAGAAGGAGAAACCCGGGGAAACTCACCATTTGGGAATGGCTCCGTGGTCACAAGCCTGGCCCCAGTGCCAGGAGGGTCCGTCGATCGAGCGTCGCTTTTTTTAAGTTTAGCTGCGTCACTGCATCCAGCCAGAGGAGGGTCCATATTTCCCGAGGGAGGATCCAGGGAGCCTCGCGCGTAAGCATGGTCGTCAAAGGAGGCCATCTTAATTTTAAAAATTTTTCTCTGTTTTGAAAAAAAAAAAAAAATTATTAATCAATTCAATTCAAGAAGGAATTAAGGTCATCGTTGTCTTCAAAATATTGCCACGTGTAAAATTAGGGAAGATCAACGAGAGGTTTAATCGAATGTCAGATATAGCATATCAATTGATTAAGAAAAGGGGCGTCTGAACAGACACACATACATTCATTTTTATATATATAGATTATATACAAGTCAAAAGAGATCACTAGCAGAGTATTATTCCTTTTGGTTTCCAGAGCTCAACAATCTATGAGCCTGATGAGTTTGAGAGCATTTCATATATTTTTTAGTATAATGGAGGAATAAAGTCATTGTTAAAAACAATGATGATTTTATTCTTTTACTATTTCCAGATCTCTACATGTCCAAATATTAGGGCGCCAGTGGCTGCAGAAAAGCAGACCACAAATTTATTCATCTATGGCACATGTAGAGACCTAAAGCTGTGCCGGCTAGCAATTATATGTTAAAAGGGGAAATTAACCAATCAATATTTTGGCCAAACATATTTTATTTATTCTAATAAAATAAATTTTCAATGTACTACACAAGCAGATATATATATAAGATTTCATGGAAAAGGATAATAAAAAAAAAACTATATAAGTTTAAAATTGGGAGGAGTTTAATATACATATAAATGTAAACACACACAAAAAAAAAACCTATTATGCCATTATCCCCAGAATATCCCCACCTACCTTCAGCCACCCATGTCCACCATTCGAAAAAATGGGCAGCCAAGGCCGCAGCTAGCGGCCTCCGCCCTCCGCAACTCCAAGTCTTCTTTCTTTCTCAAAAAAAAAAATCAAATTTTTGTCAAGAAAAAAAATGTCAATATCAAAAATGTCAATCTTCAAGAATGTAAATATCCCGCTTCCTTCTCCCAGTGTTGCTGAACTCACCCCCCCAAGCTATCATCACCTTTCTCTCTATGAAAATAAAAAAATTAAAAAGGCATCTTAAAAAAATGATAAAAATAAATTAAATATAAAATTATTAAAGAAATATTCACAAAAAATAAAATAAAAATACGAAAATATTGAATTAAAAAAAACAATTAATATTGTAGGATCTGGGCATCTTGGGGTCAGCTTGGGAAAGGTTCAGGGCTCGTGGTGGAGCTGGTGCTCTGCATGAAGATGGTGGAGCCAGGTCAAGCACCATAGGTCGGTGGCTTGACTACAGGAAGGGGTGTCTGGGTCCATCTTGGACTGGTTTGTGGTCAAGTCGGCCACCATCGGACATGTGGCTCGACTAACAGGAAGGGGTGTCTGAGTCCATCTCAGGCTAGCTTGGTGTTGGTGGGGCCAGGTCATCCACCATAGGTCAGGTGTCTTGACCACCAGGAAGGGGTGTCTGAGTCCATCTTGGACTATCCTGGTGTTGGTGGGGCCAGGTCATCCACCACAGGTCAGGTGACTTGATTACAGGAAGGGGATCTCGGTCTCTGGCTCAGTGCTGCCAGGGCTAAAGGTGGCTTCAGGCTCCATCTCAACACCTCGCAATCACCAGAGGTTGGTAACTTAAATGGACAAAGGTGGGATATGGTTAGGTTAGGTGGGGTTCTGGGTTACTTTGGCATATTATGGTCACGAGGTGTCCCAACAATCCTCCCTGCCAAAAAATTAATTTTACAAAATAAAAAGGAAAATTAATTTCCAACACCGAGTGAGGAAACTTAAAAATAAAAAAAAATTACATAAAAGAAAATATTTACTACAAAAAATAGTATATCTATACTCAAATATTAATTAATCACTCAAATCCACCCTGGGTGCTAAGGTGAAGTGATGAATGCACATTAAAAAAAAAAAAACTCAAAAATTCTAAAATCATAAATCTACAAAATTTAAGAAATATTATGGTATACACGTATGCAAATGCAATTCATTTTCTTTTTCAAATAATAACAATTATCCAATATATGCATTTTTCATAATGTAACAGCAAAAAAAAAAGTCCTAAAATACATAAAGGTATCAGGGGGGAAAGACAAATTTCAAATCTAATGCGCTTCTTTCTACTAATATTTAATAGGGTAATTCAAATCAGTAATTTAAAACACTTTGATCCCACACACAACTCATTCTGTTAAAACCAATTGAATCTTTGATTAAAAATTGAACTGAAACCTTTTACATGGTTAGACTAGTTGTCTACCTAAATTATTCGGTACATTGACCTCGCATGGCCATACATAAATGAAAACATCCTTTGTTAAAAAAAAAAAATCCTGCTTCACAAAATATTAAACCAAACCTATAGCTTAACCTTAAGGTATATATACCTCCTTTTTTTTAATGACCTTAAAACACACACAAAAATTACCCTACTTTTTTATAATAAACCTTAAAAAAAAAAATTCTTTCGAACCGGTATTCAAGGTTCAAGACCAAATCTATAATCACAAACTGACACTCAGGTACTTGTTAGTTTACATGGGATTATGCCATTTGTACTCTAGCTGCCCAAAGCTAGAGCTTCTCACACCTTCGGGGCTTTCAGGCGGAGGACAAAGACCTTTACATGGTCTCAATACAACTGCTGCTCCCAGAGCAGTCAGAAGAAAAATTCATGGGACTCTCTCCCTTGACATCCAGTGTGCTCCCAGAGCACATGACAAATGACATTTCCCACAACCATACGAGTGCTTTCTTCACAGAAAGAGAAACTTAGCTGGAGAGCCTATATCTCATCCAGGGTCAAAAAATCCAGTTAAAAAAAATAGATAAGTTTAAACCTAACATATATAAACAAAGAAAAAAAAATTGAAATCAAATTTATACCTCCACATGAAGTGAAGAAAGTCTGCCTAAGCAGACATATCAGATTGTCAGTGAGTTTACAAATCCCTGATGGTAGATCAAACTATTAAGGTCCTAACACATTTTATATAAAGTTACAAGATCCTATCCTACCAATATTTTAATTTGTCCAGGTCTAACATACTGCTGGCTTGAAGTTTGATATCTCATTCACTACCCTTCATTCATACAAAAAAATAAAAACATTTGCGGGTGCATTCAAACTAAACTTGAAATCAAAAGCACTGCCTGAACATTAAACAAACAAAACAACTATTCAAAAACTAAATTCAGGGAGATAAGCACAAGTGCTCTATACCAAAGAAAATCTAGTTATGGTCCACCTCCATAAACTCACAAAAGAAAATAAACTTGTACTAATTACCACCAATTTGGTCATTCGGTACCCAAAATAGTAATCTAACATTTAAAAAAAAAAAGTGTGCAAGGTTCATAAAAAAAAATAGAAATCCTATCTTCAAACATTCATCTAATCCTATCTATTTAACCTAAAAAATATATTATCATTCACTGTAAAAGCTATCTAGAGGGCCTGTATCCCGTCCGTCCTGTGTTTACAATAAGCGACAAAGAGAAAACAACAACAAAAGGAAAAATCCTCAAATTAGACCATATTATAAATCCTAGAATCCTATTAAAAAAAAAAACTACTACACTGACTATCCAACTAATTCAATATTGCTTCATATAGATTGCTCATAGTGATGGATACCAAGAGAGCCTAAATCTCGTCTTTTAGGTGCTTCACTGTCCGAGACACAAAATCTTAACTCCTAGTTGAAGAAATGGATATCTCTTTAATCATAAAAGTAGGTCTTAAATCTATACTAAAATAAAATTTTATAAAATTACTAAAAACAAAGGCTGAGTTTTAAATAAAAAAAAGGATGCACAAATGCTCTTACATTTTGATAAATTTACACAAACAAAAAAAAGTTCAAAAAATCTAGAAATTACCCTAAAAAAAATGAAATATAAAAAACCTTTGCTCTAAAATTATCTTGTTCATACCATGTAAATATATCCTTCATACTATGAAAAGCTTCATCATGTAGGTCAGCATGTACCTCAAGGGCAGACCATAGACATGCTAACACTTCTATAAGTAAAATTCATTATTAACCAAAAGAATGTCAAGAAATGTTTTTTTTTTTTTTATACACTCATGCAAAATTCCTGAAATATCTTATTAAGATAATAATAATTATAGCTTTTGTTATTTCAAACACTTAAAAAGAAAACATGCCTTTTTATTCAATAAATTGCCTTAGAAAATTGTTTCAACCAATAGAGATGAAAAAAAAAGACATTTAGGCCTAAAAATAAATGAGCTAAATGGTTTAAACTATCAATTGGCTTATAAATAAAGGTGAACTTAATGAAATGTATTTCATGAATTAATATATTAAATCTGGGTATATGTAACCATATAATAGGAAAACCTCCCTGCCAATTTCTTACATAATGGTAAGTCATTTGAAATTGACATCTGTTATATGTTTATTATGACACTGTCATAGTTTCCATACTAAAGTAAATTAAAAATTATTAACATCATATTTCCTTCTAAATAAATATATTTTAAAACATCTAAATGTTACAAACAGAAAATAATTTAATTAAAATATTGTATATAATAAATGTATGAAACAGGTTTATTATTAGTGTATTTTCAATAATATTTGAAAATATAAACGTGTATTCTCTGTATAAAAGAAAGAAATGGTAATTAATTTTAATTAACTATTGTCTGACGTCAGTGTTTCCCATTTCTAGCGCCAAAATTATATTTGGTTCCAGCACATCTGGTGACTCCAGATGTTGTTTTTCTGCATCGAGTCCTAAATTTAAACTAAGCTGCCAATCATGGCTCAAATTTCGTCTAAGCCTAGCTTTGTTCTTTGTTACATTCTTTAAAATTATAAGACACAACATTAAATATACCAATCGACGAAGCTATAATATTGTAAATAAAAATAACGGTTGTTAATTTACCTAACTCCCATATATAATAATACCATAAATATAGTAAAGTATTAAAAATAAATGTTTATTAAAACATGCAAAAATTAAACTTACTCACCAAAACAAGTTTTAGAAGAAGCATTAGATTTGTTTACTTACTACAGAGTGGATATTGGATAATTTTTATCACTTTAAATAATTCAGAACACAAACTTGCTTGAAAAAAAAATTACAAGTTATATATATAAATATCTACCTAAAAATAATTATTCTGTGTACATTGAAAAATATTTTATTAGTCTCATTTCCCTGGGTATTGATTCTTATCTCAGGATCGCGTTTTACTTAGCCCTAATGGCGTTTCACTATGTATATATATTTAAATATAATAGAAGAAAATTATATACATAATTCGAGCCCCGCGGCGGGCGACATTGATGAGTTCGAGAGCATTTCATATATTTTTTAGTATAATGGAGGAAGAAAGTCATTGTTAAAAACAATGATGATTTTATTCTTTTACTATTTCCAGATCTCTACATGTCCAAATATTAGGGCGTCAGTGGCTGCAGAAAAGCAGACCACAAATTTATTCATCTATGGCACATGTAGAGACCTAAAGCTGTGCCGGCTAGCAATTATATGTTAAAAGGGGAAATTAACCAATCAATATTTTGGCCAAACATATTTTATTTATTCTAATAAAATAAATTTTCAATGTACTACACAAGCAGATATATATATAAGATTTTATGGAAAAGGATAATAAAAAAAAACTATATAAGTTTAAAATTGGGAGGAGTTTAATATACATATAAATGTAAACACACACAAAAAAAAAACCTATTATGCCATTATCCCCAGAATATCCCCACCTACCTTCAGCCACCCATGTCCACCATTCGAAAAAATGGGCAGCCAAGGCCGCAGCTAGCGGCCTCCGCCCTCCGCAACTCCAAGTCTTCTTTCTTTCTCAAAAAAAAAAAAAAATCAAATTTTTGTCAAGAAAAAAAATGTCAATATCAAAAATGTCAATCTTCAAGAATGTAAATATCCCGCTTCCTTCTGCCAGTGTTGCTGAACTCACCCCCCCAAGCTATCATCACCTTTCTCTCTATGAAAATAAAAAAATTAAAAAGGCATCTTAAAAAAATGATAAAAATAAATTAAATATAAAATTATTAATGAAATATTCACAAAAAATAAAATAAAAATACGAAAATATTGAATTAAAAAAAAACAATTAATATTGTAGGATCTGGGCATCTTGGGGTCAGCTTGGGAAAGGTTCAGGGCTCGTGGTGGAGCTGGTGCTCTGCATGAAGATGGTGGAGCCAGGTCAAGCACCATAGGTCGGTGGCTTGACTACAGGAAGGGGTGTCTGGGTCCAGCTTGGACTGGTTTGTGGTCAAGTCGGCCACCATCGGACATGTGGCTCGACTAACAGGAAGGGGTGTCTGAGTCCATCTCAGGCTAGCTTGGTGTTGGTGGGGCCAGGTCATCCACCATAGGTCAGGTGTCTTGACCACCAGGAAGGGGTGTCTGAGTCCATCTTGGACTATCCTGGTGTTGGTGGGGCCAGGTCATCCACCACAGGTCAGGTGACTTGATTACAGGAAGGGGATCTCGGTCTCTGGCTCAGTGCTGCCAGGGCTAAAGGTGGCTTCAGGCTCCATCTCAACACCTCGCAATCACCAGAGGTTGGTAACTTAAATGGACAAAGGTGGGATATGGTTAGGTTAGGTGGGGTTCTGGGTTACTTTGGCATATTATGGTCACGAGGTGTCCCAACAAGCCTAATACTCTGCACAGATAAAACGATGATTTTGTAATGTAGAAAATTAGGAAAGACAAAATTCAGGATGACACGGCACACAGGGACCGGGAAAAAATGTTCACTTTATCGAGAGATTCAAATTTACGAGTTTCAAATTATCAAAATATATCTATTATTTTTTTAAATAAGTTTATAGAGTGGCGAAGCCGGGTACATCCGCTAGTAATATTATAAAATATTAAAGTAGTATTATAAAATATTATACAATTCTAAAAATCTTTTAATTTATAGATTAGTTTTAAAATGTTTTAATCAATATTATTTTTCTCTCTATGAATATAATTTTTTTTTAAATATGTTTGGCATCACCCCCATTGCCGTTTACTCTAAAAAAAAAAAAAAACTCTAGTAATGTTATCAAACCAAATTGTTTATTTATTTATAGTTTTAAAAAACACTACTGGGCTTAATAATTTTAGTATAATACATTTATTAATATTAGCCCTTTTTTCAAATGAAAATTATTTTTCTAGCTATTTTCGAGAATTTTGAAAACATAAACCAGTGAGTATAAAAAATGCCTATTTTACTATTTGTTTGTTTTGAATAAAAGCAAATAAAACTTTCTACTACAAAATATAAATAGTACCAGAACTATATAGAACATTTATGGTGAGAGCAGAAGATAAAGGATGTGCAGTGCACAAACAGCTAGCATGAAAGTTTTTAAAATGAGAACTAAAAATACACATGCAAATAACGTGTCACCTACAATATATTTATATAAAAAAATAGCACTAAATCAAAAAATTATAATAGAACTTAAAGGTAAATTTAATTCTGACACCTTACACCACTTATTCTTCTTTCTTATCTCCACTCAATCATATTAGAGTATCAAACTTGTAAAGCTTGAGACTTTTGATGGTGTATACTGGGAATAAGTAGAGCTCATCAATGGATGAGTCAATAATGTTTTTTGGGGTTGCAGGTTGAGAATTGCACTTAGTATATGTGGGAACACCTTGCAACCCTTCTGGAACGTCATTGTTTATAGATGACCAGGCTTAAGTCTGGAAATCAAAGACTGTTGTTCTCTTGGGAGGACAGAATTGGTGCTTGTCCCTCCTGCTCTGTACCAGTCATGTGCAGCATTAGATTTCCATTCCTGCAGACATTGTGTTTTTATGGTACATTATACCTAAAATGTTAAATGTATTTATAATATAAGCTATATTATATAAACTACCTCTCTAATGCTATGATGTATACGAATATTGACAATTGAATCTGATAACCTAACTTTTATTGAACAAGTTAAAATGGGAATTTTTATAAATCAAAAAGTCTTATCAAAATTACCAGGGCTATTGCTCACTTCTTTGTTTACTACAGCTGGGTTTGGAATGTTAACATGAACTATCCTATATAAAATTTATCATATAAATTAATTAGAATAGAAATGTTTTTGAAAATTATTTTATTTCTTTACACACATTCATGAATTTATATAATCTGGGTTATATAGATTAGAAACACATAATGTAACAAGACCACATCCTCAAATAAACACAGTAAAACCCTATAGCCATGGTCATTTCACTTCTCAAAATTTTATATTGTATAATTAAAGAACAGCTATACACACTGGAAAAGGCTGCCTCTTAATAAAGGCCACTTTGTTTTATTTCCCAAAATTGACCCATTTCCTTAATGATGAATATTGAAAGAAGTCATTTGATGATAGGTTTTTCTTATCCTTAGCATACATGTACCTCTATGTCTAATTTAAAAATTAAGAGAAAATAACACTTATAACACTTAAATTTATTGGTAATTATTTTCTTTTTTATTAAAACAAATAAATATTGTCTCTACAGACCTTACTGCAATGATAAAAGTTATTGAATGAGAGGGCTTGGCTCATCAGTGGTGAGTCAGTATAGCCAAGCCCTCTCATTCAATAACTTTTATCATTGCAGTAAGGTCTGTAGAGATAATATTTGATGATATTATTTTTATCCAAGGTTAAACTAGTTAGATATTAAACTCTTCTAAAAGCGCATGCTAACACATACTATCTTAGCAAATGTTGGGTTTGATTCCTCTTTGTAACAATTTTTAATATTTTAAACAAAATTTATTTCTAGTAGATAAGTTGCATTTTCCTTTTTTAACATTTTCTGAAAATTTGCCTGTGTTGTTTCTCTTCGAAAAGCTTTGATAATGGATTTTTTCTATTAATAGCTTTTATTTTTTTGAACACCTTTCTTTGCCTTTTTTCCCCTTTATTTTGTAAGCCATTTGCCTTTTTTCTATTTCAAATTTGATGAATGCAAAGAGTTATTCAATAAAAAGTATAATATATAAAAATGTATATAACATGCAGGAAAAATGAATGTAAATGTAAGCAAACAATACCGCTAAGTATGTTGTTTTAAAATCGTGTTCTGTGAGCTTAAACATATTTTTTTTTTATTTTAAATAATCTCTTGATTCCAATTTTAAGTTTATTAGTTGCCTAGTTGTTAAATTAGATTGATTATTTTGTTTACAACCTAAAATTAGGTTAGTTATAGGGTAGTTCGTTATTTTAATCAAAGGTTTGTTATAACAATTGAATTTTTAATGGAATGGAATTGGGGATTACCGTATGTTGTAATAAGGGAAGGTTTGCTATATCCTGGGTTCTATTTAGCGTTTTTTTTATTGTATATTGTGGGATTTTTCGGGATATACTTGTTACAGAAATGGAATGTGTTATTAGTTTATATGTGTCCTATTTACCATATATATACAGTAAAACCCCTCTATAGTGAACCCCAATGGGACAGAGCTTTTGGTTCACTATAGCCACGGTTTGGCTATTTTTTTTTTTTTTACTTTTCAAAATTTTTAAACCGTATAATTAAAAAACAGCCATACGCACAAGAAGAGGCTGCCTCTTAATAGTGGTCACTTTATTTTAATTCCCTTAATTGACCAATTTCCTTACATTAATACTGAATAATAGAAATCATTAGATGATAGGTTCTTCTTATCATTAACATACATGTACCTCTATGTCTAAGTTAAAAATCAAGACAAATCCTAGGCAAAGTTTTATTAAATATATATTCAAAGATATGAAATGATTTTAAAACATCATTATCACATTATATAATACAATTTTTACTTGAAAAAACGGCTCTAATACCTTGTTGTTTCAAAGCATTCTTCCAAGCATTGCACCATTCAAATAAAGTTTGTGTTTTTCTTCCATTTCATGTTTCCACATATTCTTCTAGGTCTAGATTTCGTTTTTTAACCTGTCATGCAAAACATTGCTGACTTTAAAATCACCATAGTAAATGGCATAAAAATAATTTTTGTTTCATGCCTGGACCGTTTATTTGGACTTTTTTTTTTTTTTGCCCTAAAACGTACGATCGCGGCAAAAGTTGAGGTTGATTCCTCTTTGTAACAATTTTTAATAAGTTTATATTTTATCTTTTATAATATAAAAGTTATATTCTCTTATTTTAATATGTTCTTAACATTTTGCCTATGTTGTTTCACTTTGAAAAGTTCTGAAAATGGCCTTTTTTAAAAAAGAAATAACTCTTTTGTTTTTAAAATGCCTTTGTTTTCTTCATTTTGGAAGCCATTTACATTTTTTATATTTCAAATTTAATGGATGCAAAGGTATTCTATTCAAAAAAAGTATAATGTGTAAAAATTTATACAACATACAGCAAAAATAAAGTGCGCCACACGCACGCGCGTGCCACACGGACCCTGTCTTCAAAGCTATGTTTGTCCCATGTCCATACCAGCACAATATAACCTACCTCCGATATTTTCAATGGAGGTACGTTAAACATCGTCGCTGATTCTGTTTGGTCCGTCATCATTTCACGCAGACATGGGTTTTACGTTCAACCCGTCGCGAAATCATCTCCTCGCACAAGCTCCCACGACGGGTCAAACACCTCGTGTACGAGACACTTGTTAATTGTAAAGGACAAGGCCGTCCTCGTCCCAATTTTTGGCACTGTGCGCGCACACTTTCTTTCAATTAGCTAAAACTACTAGAGTCTCTTAGTATCGAAATAATTAAGGTGGAAAGGCCCAAAGCAAGTTTCCCCTAGCTCTGTTCGCATATATTCTACCTTTGCATCTCGAACTATTTTATCTTCTCAAATTTGATATAAGTCCATTCGACTTCCTCACCTACACACGGGACTTTTCCCCTCGGACTCGCTACACGAGTAACTGCATAGATAAGTAGAATGGCCCAAAGCAAGTTTCCCCTCGCTCTGTTCGCCAAAATTCTAACATTGTATGTAGTTCTATATTTACCTCAGTCCTGAGCTCACGCAATTTCCAGCCTCAACCTCATTTCTCGTACTCTACATCTATAGCATAGAAAACCCATGCCAAGTCTTCCCCTTGCCATGTCCGCCTGAAAACATATGTAGAGTTCCCCATTCTTAATGGCTCAATATTTTCATCATGTGTATGTGGCTCTTCTTCTCCTTGTTCACACCTCTCAATAGCATTTCCCTTATAATACATTAGAATTTATTGTATATAACCTTTTATAACTTTGATATTTTCAAAATTTCCCTTAAATATCAAACTCTCCGGTGTTGTAAAACTACTCTTGTAAATAATATTTACTTGTGTACTATACAATATTTTATTTACATAAAACTATGTCACCATTACCTTAATTAATTTCAACTGTAAAATTATATTTCTCAATTCCTGGCTTCTCCAGCTTTAAGTATACTCAAACCATGTTCAGCCTTCTTCAACGGGGGCCATATGTCATAATATATACTCTTCCAGGAATAATAAAGCAAACCTACAGTCAACCCAAAGAGAGATGGGCAGCTAAAGTACGGTCATTTGAGACACTAGCGACATTCCAAGGGGCGACCAGAGGCCCGGAGTTCTCGGGACTATTGGGACAGGATGTGGGGTCCGGTCACTTGAGATATCAGCGACATTCGAAAGGGCCCGTTTCTTGGAACCTCAGGACTAATTAAGACAGTTGGGTGATTGTGTGCGAAACAAACGGCCGCCGGCTGAGGCCGGTCCCGGGCCTCTCCCGTCTCCCCATCTCTCTCTGGTTGTCTAGGATTCCTCTACCAATTTGTGGTGTCCTTATTTCTCTTTCCCCACCTTATTATATTATTATATTGCCATATATATATATATATATATATAAAATTGAATGTCTGTCTCTATGTTTGTACATTGGAACAAATTAATATTGATTTTATTCAACTTATCGAGAATTTTTCAAGGGACCGGGAAAAAATGTTCACTTTATCGAGATATTCAAATTTACGAGTTTCAAATTATCAAAATATATCCATTATTTTTTTTTAAATAAGCTTATAGAGAATTGTTTTAACAAATGTTCGTTAGACAAACCTTTACTCGGGTAAAACCCGGGCGAAGCCGGGTACATCCGCTAGTTATATATATAATAATAGGGTAGTTCATTATTTTAATCAAAGGTTTGTTATAACAATGGTATTTTTAATGGAATGAAATTGGGGATAACCGTATGTTGTTATAAGGCAAGGTTTGCTATATCCTGAGTTATATTTAGGGGGGTTTTATAGTATATTGTGGGATTTATCGTGATATACTTTGTTACGGAAATGGAATGTGTTATTATTTTGTATATGTTCTAGTTACCATATATATATATAGGTGGGAAAAAGAAATCAAATAGTAAAAGTTGCTGATATAAAAAAAAATACCAACCCTGATGGCTCACATGAGCATTTTAGATGGCAGAGCGCCATCTAGTCAAATTATTTGTTTATATTCACACAGATGGTGCTGTCTCATCAAAAATATTGTGAGGAGTCAGGGAATGTGTCTTTTTTTTAAATTTTCAATAAATATATTTATAACATAGTTTGCAGGATGATATTATTCATGTACCAATATAATAGGGTTAAACCCGAAACCATGGTATACAGGTTGGCTATTTTGAAATCTAACTATGATCACATCAAAAAGTATATTGACCTCATGAAACCTGATTTTCAATTATTTTTTTTTATACAACTTAAAATAATTTCTTGCTAATGATTAATGTCTGGTGCAGCATATCTCAGTGAATACATCCAGTATCTCCTTTGAGAAAAGCCTTTGAGAATTCTGGCCACTACTGAAGGAGAAATAGTGTACCAGTTGAATGTAAAACTGCTAACTTGTATCAACTCAAATACATCAAGCATTTTTTCTCACAACCACACAGGAGAAAAAAAATTATACCTGTTCATTCTTCAAAATTTGAACAATATACATGGAAAGTTTAATAGCCAGCCAGCAAAAACACTCTGGTGAAAAACCCCACCTTAGTCCCCATTGTAATTATAGGACAAATCAATCTAGTACCTTAAAAAGACATATTATAACCCACACTGGTGAGAAGCCCCAGCATTGTCCCCATTGTGATTATAGAACAAATCATTCTAGTCACTTAAAATTACATATTAAAACCCACACTGGTGTGAAGCCACAGCTTTGTCCCCATTGTGATTATAGGACAAATTACTCTCATGTCTTAAAAACACATATTAGAACCCACACTGGTGAAAAGCCTCAGCTTTGTCCTTATTGTGATTATAGGACAAATCATTCTAGTGACTTAAAAATTCATATTGGAACCCACACTGGTGAGAAGCCCCAGCTTTGTCCCCAATGTGATTATAGGACAAATCGATCTAGTAACTTAAAAATACATATTAGAACCCACACTGGTGAGAAGCCCCAACTTTGTCCCCATTGTGATTATAGGACAAATCAATCTACTAACTTAAAAAGACATATTACAACCCACACTGGTGAGAAGCCCCAGCTTTGTCCCTATTGTAATTATAGGACAAATCATTCTAGTCACTTAAAAATACATATTAAAACTCACACTGGTGAGAAGCCCCATCTTTGTCCCTATTGTGATTATAGGACAAATTACTCTCATGTCTTAAAAATACATATTAGAACCCACACTGTGGTGAGAAGCTCCACCTTTGTCCCCATTGTGAGTACAGAACAATAACCTCTAACAACTTAAGGAAACATATTAGAACTCACTCTAATTAAAAGCCTGAACCTACTCCCTTTTTTGGAATTTCTATTATGAACTAAATTGTCTTACTTAGGTTTTCCTGTATATCAAATCCATTTTTTCACCATAAAATGTGATTAGTTTTTACTTTTTTACTCTTTTCAATTGCCTACTCCGTTATAAATCCATGTATAAATCTATACATCTTAATAAAGGGTTTTGTGTTAGTTCATTTGTGCCCAGAAAGTTTAAGATTCTTCATTTTGTTCATAGTATTTTCTAAAACTAATTTCTAATAATCTATCTATAACCCAAAAATTTTCTCAACGCTATGAATTTAGACTAAATACAAAAATGACCATTGCTTTATTAATAATTTTTAATTAGGAAGAAATGTATATAAAATATTTTTGTTTGTAAATTTGTCAATTTTTTTCACACAAAATTATATTTCAACTCCATATTTCATATATTTTTAATAAATAGAAATTATCTTTGAAAATTGTAAATAAATTCTATTTGACACACATGAAGCATTTATTCAGACATTGTTCTACTCTCATAGTATTCACACCTCTAAAGCAAAGGAAATGTAAAATTAAAAAAAAATAATAATTCACTCTTAATTAAAAGAATAATGATGCATGGATATACATAGAAGCCATAATTATGCTGATTGTCAATACATGTATTTACATGATAAATGAAAAGATATCCAGGAGAAACAAGCAATGATAACAATGTGAAATTATCAATGCAAATCTTTTCTAATAATTGTTACTTTTTTGACTAAATAAATAAGGAATCTAGGGTTTGGTTTCTTTTTACAATTCTTTATTTCTTGAGCTTTCATGCCCTTCAACATGGAAACCCAGAAGTACTACATTTAGCCAATTATAGCATGCTGAATTTATATACAAGTTTAGATATATATCTGTGATAAGGTCCTGTCCCACTTATCTGTGATGAGGTGTCCTGTCGACTCTCGCTATAGATGTGGTAACCGAGGGTCAAACCAGTAGTAACCGAGAGGGACAGCCAGGGCGTGGAGAGTTTTCCAGTACCTCTCTGCACCTTGGAGGACCTTTAACAGTTCTCACAGAGTACAGGCAGTTGTGGTCGAGGCAGAGTGGAAAGCTTGGGAATGTCCACACACAAAAAAACCAAGAGACACAGTTGTAGTAGGCAAGTTCCATGAACAGATAGGAGCCGAGCTAAGAGCAAGATGGAGAAAGAAGGTTTATTATTGTTTTACATGGTCGATGAGGTGGACCTGGCTGCAACCAACAAGGGCCCATGCCGATGGTGAAGTGACTATCTAATTAGGGCTAAAACCGAGTTTTTTTATATACCATTCCCGAGGAGGGGGGGGGGGGGGGGGGGAGACATGTGAGAATTTGGACTTTGAACTTCTGCGGCAGTCTGCCCCCTTTTACCTTGATGGCAACGGGCTTGCTAAATTCCTTTTTAGGGTTGATTTCTATCTCGACCTCTCTTGCTTAGCTCAGCTCTTAATCTATTACATAGTTTTATTTATTCATCCTCAGTTTTTACAAAGTACATTACATATGGTGATGCAATGACACATGTCAATCATGCATATAATTATTTATAGATGTGTTTCTATATACAACATGACAATCTTGTTATAAGTATTATACAATATAGGGTTGTTGGTTTAAATTACCAAAGATGGGCCCCGGGAGTGAAAGGGTTTATTCGGGTTTAAACGGGTAAAGCCTCTCTAACACAGGTAAGTAATTTAAATTTCTTTTAATTAATTTAAACTGTGAGTGTTAAAAAGGGCGATAAGTTGTTTTGTTTGGATATATCTGAAAATTATAAAAAATAAAACTTATGTTTAATTTAAAAGTTATGATATTCATTATGAAAGAGAAATTTAGACAAAACTTTTGTTTGATAAAAAAAAAATGATAAAAAATAAAATGATGATCTAAGAGATTGTTGGCGGGCGTTGGAAAGGGTTAGGGGTTAAAGAATATGAAATTGTAAGTATTACACATGCAATCAAATACTTAGATCCAGGTGCAAAGCGAGGATATAGACTAGAGCTTCTTCCTTGGCAATGTTTCACTTGTGATCCTGTATAAGGGTTACAGTGCTTTGTCACAATTGTAAGGTTATTGGGTTGAAAAGTTGTTGGACTTTTGCATCTCAATCATTGCTATATAACTCAACTCTTCTTCTATTACACAGTTTCATTTATTATTCTCATTTTAAACAGAGTACAATACATATTGTGATGTAATGATATATGTCAATCATACATATAATTATTTACAGAGGTGTTTTTTTATTATCCCATTGTATAGTTATACAAGGCCACGGAGACCGAAATCATGGATTAAATTTATAATCTTGGTAGGGTTGGAACATAGTTCCTCTCTTGAGGCTCCCATACATTCCAAGAAGTGGTCTGGTGAGGCCTCTTTTGTCCTGGGGAAGGTCTTTACACCATCCTGGAAGAAGAGCGGTCGTGTATGGCTGCCAGTTTTGAGCCTGGGAATATAGGTTGCTAAAATACATTCAAGAATAGCTTGGTTCAGATACCAATGATGGATTGTTGAATCCAGTAATTTTGCTTGGATGCTAATTTTTCTTGTATGCATTTGCAGACTTATGAATAATACGTGAACCCATACATTGATAAATTGAAGGTCCAAAATAGGACAAAGTATCCATTCACACAGATTTGGGAAATATCAAATGTTTATTAAATCAATCAAAAATTCATTAGGGGATAAGTTTCTATATCAGTTTTCCAGAAAATGGATCCTTAAAGATAGTTGTAGGGTTTTAGATTTTTGGCCAAAGTTTTTGTAAACTCAACACTATGAGAATCTTAAATTTTCAGATAAAAGACCTGAGGCTAGCTCAACTGTCACATTTCCAGTCTTCCCACAATTTGAGACTTCTATTGTAAGGTTACCACTTATAAACATAGAAACATCAAGATATACATGTATGAATATATTTATATAATAAATATTCTAGTATAAAGAAATGGGCTATTCAAATTACTAACCATATTTAAATTTTCTACATACATATACATACAGTAAAACCCCTCTATAATGAACCCCAATGGGACAGAGCTTTTAGTTCACTGTAGCCACGGTTTGGCCATTTTTTTTAATTTTCTAAATTTTTAGACCGTTTAATTAAAAAACAGCCATACAAACAGGAAAAGGCAGCCACTTAATAATGGCCACTTTGTTTTAATTCCCTAAATTGACCTATTTCTTTATAGTAATGCTGAATATCAAAAGAAGTCATTTGTTAATAGGTTCTTCTTATCATTAGCATACATGTTTTTATATAAACCTATGTATTATTTAAAAATTAAGCCAAATCCCCTAGGCAAAACCTTTTTAATTATATATTTAAAAGGTATAAGAGTATTTTAGAACATCTTTCTCAAATAATATAATACTATACTAGCCGAATGACCCGGGAAACGCCCGGGTTTTACCCGATTAAATGCTTTTATTCAAATACTATTCGTTACAATTATAAATTGGCACCGTGGATGTCACTTTTGTGAAACGTCCCGCTCCAAACTTTGTGTATTTTCTCTATATATATAAAAGTCAATGTCTGTCTGACTGTTTCGCGATAAACTCAAAAACTACTGAACCAATTGGTACCAAATTTTGCATGTCGCTTTTTATAAACCTGAGGAAAATTTTCGGCTGCATGTTGATTAGTATTTTTGGCTATTTCTTTTTTTCATTTGAAGAACTTTTTTTTACGCGGACTAATCCGGAATGGAATGAATACCTAAATATGGCCATTTTTTTAAAGCATCGGTGGTTCAGTGGTAGAATGCTCGCCTGCCACGCGGGCGGCCAGGGTTCGATTCCCGGCCGATGCCTTTTTTTTACAATTTTAAAAACTCATTTATATTATATATAATATAAATATATATTATTATATCAACTATATCAATTAAATCAATACCTAAACACTAATATAATACAATTTTTGCCATCACACACACTTTTTTCCTGTAGTTTATGTGTCACTTCTGTATTGCTATTCTATGGCACTTCTAATATTTGTTATTGATATACTTTTAGTATGAAGGAAATTGCACCCAAGGGATTTCTCGGGCGAAGCCGGGTCATTCGCCTAGTAAAATATAAAAATAAAAATGTAAATTTTCACAACGATATTTGAAAATTATATTATTTTGATTTTCAAATACTATTCGTTACAATTATAGATATGCACCGTGGATGTCACTTTTGTGAAACGTCCCGCTCCAAACTTTGTGTCAGAGAAGCAATATTTTTATAGAAAGATGATCTGGCTTTAGTTTTCTGCTAGAATGAATGTTTTTCTGTTAGAATTTTGTTCCTGCGTACAAAAAAATGAACTGGTTTCACCCGCGGTCTCTGCTTTTTGGAATTTTTCCCGATATAATTTTATATCTGATAATCAAACCTAATACAGCAATATTGTCATCATCATTTTCTGACTAAAAAACAACTATTTTTGCCCTGAACCTGTCAATTTTATTTTTTATTGGCTAAAAATCCGATAAATATCTTTCCAGATTTTTCTCTTTGTCCTGTCAAACACATTCTACATGTACATTAGGTCAGCTGATATTAACTCCCATCTTCACCGCTATAGGCGCTGCTTGCAAGCGAAAAGGCAAATTTGCAACGCAATTTGCAAATAACTCGAAGAATATTCGGGATAGCGACCTGAAATTTTCACTATAAGTTTTTCCAGATTCTGCTTTAAATACTGTTAAAATTTCAGTCAGATTAGTTACGTATTGTCGATCTGTATAGCCGACATAGATACCCACATATATACATACATACACTGATTTTATATATATAGGGATTTATTTGAAAAGTTCCTCTAATACCTTGTTTTTTGAAAGTGAAAAGTGAAATTTGAAAATCAGAATTGTCTTAAAATATTGTTATTTCCATCAAAGGAAAAGAGCTCCGTGTATTCTGAATAAATTGTGGATGAATCAAAAGTATTCAATTCAGTAAAATCGGACGCGAAACATGTTGATACGATAGCGCGATCGGTAAAATTGCGAATAAAAAATGCCAATTTGCAAACAACAAAATCGGTGGTAAAACGGCCAGCCAGGGGGAATATCCGCAAACCCTGAATGAGTCATATACCTAACAAGAATTCCATTCTAAAAATAGAACTGTAGTGGTAGTTTTTGAGAATTTATAAGTCGATTTTTTTGTGGCTCGTGAGACACGGGAACTTGGGGAAACTGTTTTTTTTTCTTCTTCTTCTTCCAATTCCAGTTTCCACATATTCTTCTGAAGTTTATATTAAATTTTGTTTTAACCTGTTATTCAAACCATTTCTGGCTTTAAAATTATTTGAAATTATGTTTTAGCCTAGGTTAAACTTGATATAGAACACTTCTAAAAGGGCAGGCTGCCACTATTTTTTTTTTTAGAACGCCACTCTTTGTTTCTTTTTTTTATTTTGGAAGCCATTTGTATTTTTCTTCTATTTCAAAATTGTCGAATGTAAAGATATTCTATTAAATAAAAGTATAATGTGTGAAAATTGATACAGCATACAGCAAAAATAGAATGGAAATGAAAACAAACAATGCCGCTTATTTTTGTTTTGAAATCGCGATCCGCGAGCTGAAACATGCTCAAAATTTTTTTGTTTTACATTTTTTTTTAAATCACAATTTTAAGTTGTTATAAGCATAGTATTTTTAATAGATTTTATCATTTTGGGACCGAAAATAGGTTCGTTATAGGGGTAGTTCGTTAATTGAAAAATCGCAAAGTTTGTTATAACGATGGTATTTTCAATGGAAGGGAATTGGGAATCGCCATGGGTTCGTTATAAGGGAAGGTTCGCTATACCCGGGGTTCGTATTAGCGGGGTTTTACTGTATATATCTTGATGTTTATTTATATATAGAAAAAACCCAAAAGGACTACAAATAAAAAAGGAAGGAAGAAAGACAATTGATAATATATAAACTATAAATATTTATTTTTTGCATCCAATGGTGTTTTTCTTACACACATAATATTCATATAAAAAAATGATGTTGGCCTAGATATGTTATCCTATAAATAAATCTATTTAAAAAAATTCTGAACCTATGAATCCCAATTAAAGATTAAAGAAACAAATTTACTTGCATTTCCCAGTTCCTCCCCTGCGGGGAGGCCAAGGTCCCAGGTTTCCTCGCCAGCTCTCCTTGGTGGATGCCTTCAAACTGACCCCGCCTATCCTCTCCCTGGGTGACCAAATCATAACAAAAAAGTAAATCTTATCATCTATATACAGTAAAACCCCTCTATAGTGAACCCCAATGGGACAGAGCTTTTGGTTCACTATAGCCACGGTTTGGCCATTTTTTCTAACCTTTCTAAATTTTCAGACCGTATAATTAAAAAACAGCCATACAAACAGGAAAAGGCAGCCACTTAATAATGGTCACTTTGTTTTAATTTCCTAAATTGACCTATTTCTTTACATTAATGCTGAATATCAAAAAAAGTCATTTGTTAATAGGTTCTTCTTATCATTAGCATACATGTTTATATATAAACCTATGTATTATTTAAAAATTAAGCCAAATCCCCTAGGCAATTATTAATTATATATTTGAAAGGTATAAGAGTATTTTAGAACATCTTTCTCAAATAATATAATGCTAAATTTATTTGAAAAAATGCCTCTAATACCTTGTTTGAAAGTGAAAAGTAAATTTAGAAAATCAGAATTGTCTTAAAATATCGTTATTTCCATCAAAGGAATAAAGCTCCTTGTATTCTGAATCAATTGAGGATGAATCAAAAGTATCCAATTCAGAAAAATCTGACGCAAAACATGTTGATATGTTACGCAGACTTTGACTTTAATCATCATAGATGCTGACGTCACTACTACTATGGCGTAACTTCCAACTTCTACCCTTCAACCTTACTGTTATTGTTTACCGCTAACTTGTCTTAACAATATATGTAATGGAACAAGTCGTTCCTTAAATAAATATATATTTGTTTTTATCTAAAGGGATGTCCTCGTAACTACAACATACGTGAGTACAAAAACAAACAGAAATCCTCAAAAAGAATAACCGTATTTTGCTAAGCCTATATCAATTTGGTAGCAGTGCGTTGTTTGGGCGCGCGAATTGGACTAACCGCCAATTGATCCATTTAAATCAAAAAGAAATTAAATAATTGGACTAACCGCCAATTTAGAAAGAAAAAGTTGAATAAAAATGGATACACATAACTTAGCAAAAATCGAACAGTTAACAGAAAACAACTATACCACGTGGTCCATGAAAATGGAAGCAATTCTAGATTCAAAAGATCTCTTCGAGGACGTAATTGTTAATGACGAGCCAGACTTTACAAAAAATAAACTAGAATATGATATTTGGAAGAAAAAGAATCGGGAAGCATACAGCCTAATAATATTGTCACTTTCGGATGACTTAACAATCATCTTTCGAGGCGATAAAAGAGCCAAAAGAATTTGGTACGACATAAAGAAAAGGTTTGAAGGATCTCTAGAAAATAAAAGGATAGACCTAATGTTGGATCTAGCCAGACTAAAATTGAACCCAAATGAAAATGTCAACATGTATATTGTACGAGCACAGAAACTGGCACAAGAGATCACCCAGCTAGGAAAGACTGTAACAGAAAGAGAACTTGTACGATACATTGTTGAAGGACTCACACCTAACTTTGACACGATCGCAGCAGCACTGTCAATAAACAGAGAAATCTCCTTACCAGACTTGAGACAAACTCTACTGGATTTCGAGAAGAAAAGACAGGACAGAAGCAAAAATCCTGAAAATGCTTTCAGATCATCAGGCAACCAATTCAAAGAAAAATCATGCTTCATTTGCAAAAGAAAAGGTCATTTCAAGAAAGACTGTTGGTTCAACCCTGACAACAAAGGAAATCAAAAGAATACAACAAACAAAAATAACATGGCCAGTACAAGGAACTACCATAAAGGACCAAAACAAAACAAAGACACAGCCAGATCAGCAATCCAAGAACGAACGGAGGAACCATCCCAACGAAGAGACTCCACTTCAGAATACGCACTACATGTAATCACAAGGGAGGAACGCCCGACAACTCAGGACGTGTGGATAATTGATTCTGCGTGCACAAGCCACATGACTTCCCATGGTGAATGGATCGAGCACAAGGCGGAGGATAAAAGAAGCATACAAGTGGCGGAAGAAGGGAGACACATCGAATCTGCCTCATCAGGATTAATCCAAGCTACTGTACAAGGTAAGGACAAACTTAACAACGCTGTAACCCTGCATAATGTCCTCCATGTACCACACCTGAAAGGAAATCTAATGTCCATTCCAAGCGTAGTAAGAAGAGGGAACTCTGTTCTTTTGAATTCTGAAGGAGCATACATATACTCTTCTGATGACAAGCTAATAGGAACAGGAAACTTTGATGGTAACATGTACACATTGAACCTATCACGTTTACCTGAAGCAACTCATGTTCCAAATGAACATCGTTTGATTTCAAAGGACACAATTCTAGGACTGCATGGCACAGAAGGTTAGGGCATCCTAGTGACAACAAATTAGACCTGATTTTGAAGAACAATCTTCTAAAAGGCTTGAACTCTATAAATGGTACCCTTGATCAATGTGATGCTTGCTCCTTGGGAAAAATGACCAAAGTACCCTATGTTCACACAGATAGCAATCAGGAAAGCTACCCCTTTGAAGCCATTTATGTCGATCTCTGTGGTCCAATGAGAATAAACTCCTTGGGCGGAAGTAAATATATCTTGACCATCGTAGATGGATTTTCTAGGAGAATATTTGTAGAATTTTTCAAAGATAAACTCTCAGCAGCAGAAGTTTTGAAGAAGTTTATTGTAAAGAGAGAAAACGAGCTAAACTCAAAACTAAAACGACTTAGAACAGATAACGGAACAGAATTTATCAATAAAAACCTTGAAACCTTCATAGAATCCAAAGGAATTAAACATGAACTAACTACACCGTACACCCCAAGAAGCAATGGGAGAGTTGAAAGAGCTAACAGAACACTATTAGACAAAGGCCGAACACTTCTGGCAGACTCCCAATTACCCCTACACTTCTGGGCAGAAGCTGTGAATACAGCTGCATATCTGTACAATCTAACTCCGACAACCAATGACCCAGACACTACCCCTATGGAAAAATGGAAAGGTAAAAAACCATCCGTCTCTCACATCATAAGATTTGGTTGTGAAGTTTTCTATAAACTCGAGAATCATCAAAGACACAAACTAGAAGCTAAATCTAAGAGAGGAATATTTGTAGGCTATTCAAGATGCAGAAGAGCTTATCGAGTATTTGATATCACAGCGAGAGTCATTCTTGAAACCGCAGACATTCACTTCAGAGAGAACAATAATGTCATCTCGGAAGAAAAACAAAGTGATAATAATACGGACACTGACACATATTTCTTCATTCAGGAGGATGAACAACTGGACAATCATGTTCTATCAGATGTTGATATTGAAGAGCCAGCACCAGATACCATGATCAACAGACAGACAGAGTCAAGTGAATCAGACAGACCACAAAGAACTCGTACAATACCTAAAAGATTCGATGACTACGTTCTGGCTACTACGAATGAAACCATTCCGAAAGACTATGATGAAGCCATCGCATGCGAAGACAAGAAACATTGGGAGAACGCAATGCTTGAGGAAATACAGAACATGTACTCGCATCAAGTATGGGAACTGGTACCTAGACCTGTAAACGCTAAAGTTGTCAAAAGTAAATGGGTGTTCAAAATATCTAAAGACCAAGAAAACAAAACTTACAAAGCTAGACTTGTTGCAATGGGATACAACCAAATCCCAGAAAGAGATTACAACGAAAGTTTCAGCCCTGTAATTAAAAATGCCACCCTCAGGACTATTTTGTCAATGGCAGCAACAAAAGATTCAGTCATTAAACTATTTGATGTGAAAGCAGCCTATCTAAATGGAAACATTGAAAATACAATATTCATGGAACAACCTGCTGGATTTGTCCAAGACAGAAACAAAGTTTGCAAACTAAACAAAAGTATTTACGGTCTACCTCAATCCGGAAGATCGTGGTATGAGAAATTCAGTCAAGTACTTCATGACTGTGGACTGGAAAAACTTAAATCTGATCCTTGCCTATTTAAATGGAAGAATGAAGACGAATACTTCTATGTAGGGATATATGTTGATGACTTTATCACTGTCTCAGATTCTGAAGATACCTCAAACAGATTCATCAATAAATTGAGACATCACCTGGAAATAAAGGATGTAACATGTAAAGGCATGTTTTTGGGAATCAAGATCATACAAGACATGGAGGGAATTTCGCTACAGCAAAGCCACTATGTACAACAAATATTGCAGAAATATGGAATGGAAAATTGTAAGGAAGTTCCAACACCAGGTTCCAAAGAAATCAATTTGGATAATCATATTGAAGATGACAATTGTGATCAGCACACTTACCAAGAAGCCCTTGGAATGCTAATGTTTCTAGCTGTTAACACCAGACCCGACATCGCTTACATCACTAGCAAACTTTCACAGTACTCCAGACAACCAAAACAGATGCATTGGACAGCAATCAAAAGAGTGATGAGATACCTACGAGGAACAATTGACCTAGGAGTGAAATTTGAAAGAGAGAAGACTGGAATCCTGAAGTCCTACACCGATGCCAGCTGGTCGACCACTCATGATGGAAAATCCTACGGCGGATATGTATTGAAGCTCGGCGAAGCAACTATAGACTGGAAAAGTAGTAAACAACCACTCGTTGCCCTCTCTACAATGGAAGCGGAAATGATAGCTGCTTGTGAAAGCTGCTGTCAAATCAAGTGGATAATAAACCTGCTACGAGAGCTGGAAGAATGGAATTTCATGGAAAAACCAACTGCGATCTATACAGACAGTCAGTCATTGATCAACTGGATCTCCAGCCCTAAACAAAACAGTCGCTGTAGACATATCAACAGAAAGTACCACTTCTTGAGAGACTGTTATGAATCCAGAGACATCTGCCTTCTGTACAAGCCATCTCAGGACCTGGAGGCGGATATCTTCACAAAGGACCTATCCCGAGACCAGATGAAGAAACACCTGGAGAGCCTCAGCATCGTGGGAATAAAGCCAAAGTAAGGAGGGAATTGTTACGCAGACTTTGACTTTAATCATCATAGATGCTGACGTCACTACTACTATGGCGTAACTTCCAACTTCTACCCTTCAACCTTACTGTTATTGTTTACCGCTAACTTGTCTTAACAATATATGTAATGGAACAAGTCGTTCCTTAAATAAATATATATTTGTTTTTATCTAAAGGGATGTCCTCGTAACTACAACATACGTGAGTACAAAAACAAACAGAAATCCTCAAAAAGAATAACCGTATTTTGCTAAGCCTATATCATGATACGATAGCGCGATCGGTAAAATTGCGAATAAAAAACGCCAATTTACAAACACCAAATCGGTAGGGAAACGACCGGCCAGGAGGAATATCCGCGAACTCTGAATGAGTCATATATATAACAAGAATTTCATTCTAAAAATAGAACTGTAGTGGTAGTTTTTGAGAATTTATAAGTCGATTTGTTTGTGGCCCATGAAACATGGGTTGGGGGAACTGTTTTTTTTTTCTTTCTTTTTTTCTTCTTCTTCCAATTTCAGTTTCCACATATTCTTCTGAAGGGTATATTAGATTTTGTTTTTAACCTGTTATTCTAACCATTTCTGGCTTTAAAATTATTTGGAAAAATATAATGTGTAAAAATTTACACAACATACAGCAAAAACAGAATGGAAATGAAAACAAACAATGCCGCTAATTTTTTGTTTTGAAATCGCGATCTGTGAGCTGAAACATGCCCAAAATTTTGTTGTTTTAATTTTTTTTTAAATCACAATTTTAAATTCGTTATAAGCATAGTATTTTAAATAGATTTTATCATTTTGGGACCGAAAATAGGTTCGTTATAGGGGTAGTTTGTTATTTTAAAAATCGCAAAGTTCGTTATAACGATGGTATTTTCAATGGAATGGAATCGGGATTCACCGTGGGTTCGTTATAAGGGAAGGCTCGCTATATCCAGGGTTCGTATTAGCGGGGTTTTACTGTATATATAAAAATGAATGTATGTGTGTCTGTCTGTCCTTTATGCCTGACCAAACCACTCATTGGAACGCAATGAAACTTTAGGAAGTTATTTAGTATAGTACTGGGAAGGTTTCTAGCAAATAAAATTTTTGAAATAACTTTTCGCCTAAAAATAATCAAGATTAATATTCTAATTTATCTGTTATAAATCAACAATCTGCTCTAAATATTATCATGATGATACGATGATTTTGTAATATAGAAAATTAGGAAAGACAAAATTCAGGATGACACGGCAATTTATTTGAGACAAGAATAATGATACGATTCCAAGGCAAGATACTATTCCTTTAACTTCCAATTACCGAGGGAACCAATTAATATTTATTTTATTCAACTTATCGAGTATTTTTCAAGGGACCGGGGAAAAAATGTTCACTTTATCGAGAGAGAGATTCGTTAGACAAACCTTTACTCGGGTAAACCCATCCAGGCGAAGCCGGGTACGTCCGCAAGTAAATCATAAAAATAAATCAGATCACCCTCTGTGATAGGTCCAAAAAAAGGCAAAAAAATAATATACCTTGGTGAAAATATATATAATATATTTTATATATATATACTGAAATACAGTTATCAGCATAATGCATTCTTTCTTAATTCTGTCACCCTTTGCTCTTGGTTCAGTGGTAGAATGCTCGCCTGCCACGCGGGCGCCCCGGGTTCGATTCCCAGCCGATGCATTTTTTTTTTTACAATTTTTAAAACTCAATAAATTAAATTTAATTGCCATCTATCGTTTATGGTCTATGTACACAAGTATACAAGTATGTATACAAGTTATTTGCAAATTGCGTGGCAAATTTGTCCTTTCGCTCGCAAGCAGCGCCTCTAGCGGTGAAGATGGGAGGTAATATCAGCTGACCTAATGGACATGTAAAACGTGTTTTAACAGGACATAGAGAAAAATCTGGAAAATATATTTTTCGGATTTTTAGTCAAAAAAAATAAATTGACAGGTTCTGGGAAAAAAGTAGTTGTTTTTTATTCAGAAAATGATTACAATATTGCTGTATCATATTTGATTATCAGATACAAAATTATATCCGGAAAAATTCCAAAAAGCAGAGACCACGGGTGAAGCCAGTTCATTTTTAGTATGAAGGACATAGAGAAGCCAGATCATCTCTTTATAAAAATATTGCTTCTCAGACACAAAGTTTGGAGTGGGACGTTTCACAAGAATGACATCCACGG